>VXAB01006985.1:109582-128185 GCA_013399175.1 Odontophorus gujanensis
AAAAAAAAAAAAAAAGGAAAGAAACAGGAACAGAATTGTAGGTATTTCTTTACACAGTTATTCCAAGATTAACTCTGAACACTTCAGTGAAATCAGGAGAGTTTGCACTGTATCTGTCTTGAGAAAGTTACTCTTCCAAATTGCTCCCTTTGGGGTTTCCTGTACTGGTCACCTCCTTGAAATGCATTGACAGCAGAGTTAACATAAATAGCTAATTCAAGGAGTCAGAGAGTCCCACAGATATCCACTAAGGAGAAAATCTGCTTAGTAGAACTTCTGTTATTATTAGGAAATCATGAATTGCCTGCTAGAAATAAGGGTAAATTTGAGATAACTACAAGGAAAACAAAGCTCTAAATAAAAAAATCTAGTGCACAGCACAATGTGAATGGAGTAATCATTAAAGACTTCACAAAAAATAAAAATGGCATGAAGGTATAACTGTACTTTAGTGTGCCATCTGAGATATAAGAAGGAAGAAGAAGTTCTTCAGAAAATGTAAGAATATTTATTTAGTATTAAAACTGGTCTACAACATCCTGTTTGTGAACGCCAACTGAACAAACCTATTTGGATGTATTAAATTTAGATTTTTTTTCTCTTTATCTGCTTTTTCCATGCTAAATTTGCACAAAATTTATTTGGACTATCTCTTTTGTAGCACACTTTCCTTTTTCATGCTTTTAATTCACAGACTGCTTCAGGCTCTGTTCGCATTTTTTACCAGGAACACTTGGATCATTGCACAGTTTTTGGGGAGATGTGTCATTAAGTTTTCCTAATTGCTCATCTCTTATCAGTATCTTAAATATCACTGAAACTTCATCATTGAATTGAAACTTCCCATTGAACTGTTGTCAGTTAAACTCTTATTTTCTACTAAATTAAAATTATTTTCATATTTCCTGTTTCTATTCATAGTTCAATTTGTATTTTTAACACTTTTTTTTTAATGTAATGTGAATTGGTAGCTCTAAGTCATTGCAGTCAAAGGATTTTACTTCACAATTCTGTGTTTTAGAACAACAGTGATTATCTGTTCAATTTTAAGCTTATTGGAATATTTACCAGTAGATTAATTAAGAGCTTGTCCCCACTGAAATAAAATTATTTGGCACTGACTTATAGCAAGAACAGAATAGATTGTTACAACATAAAAAACTTCCTTTTGATACAGAGAAGACTATTTTAGGGTGTTGCAGCTCTACATAATGTTTGATAGCATACAGGAGACTAAACAGTTGAAACTGAAAAGCTGTAACAACTGAACTCCATCAGATACTTTTTTTGACAGTACCCTAATGTATCATTACAGATAGTAGGTTAAAATTTTGATGCTCTTCAAACTCTTACAGTCTTTAATCCTTTTCTCTTCACTGTCATACAACGGTAAGAGAGTTCTAAACCAAACTGGCTTAGATTTTAAGATTAGTCTTTTTAGCAGTTTTTATAATGGTTTCTGAATCCTACTTTAGCTCATAATTCATTTATAAAGACGGCAGGAGAAATAACTGGAAAATGAGTAGAAATTCTAAATTCTGTTTTAAAATCTAATGTAAATAATTTCAAAACTTTAGAAGACTATGAGTCTACATTTTATTAACAGATTACATTTTTTTTTTTTTTTTTTAACTATCGACTGTTCTAGTAGTTGGCAGAAACATGAGAAACCCTCAGTTTAAGGTTTCTGGCTCATCTGTAAATCAAAAACAGCTGAGCAGATTTAAATATTTTGTGTAAACAAATTTGCATCCAGGCTGCTAATCTATGTGCCAGCTTTCAGTTTGACATTTTCTGAAATGATTGAAAAATGCTAAGCCCTTAATGCTAAATGGTGTTCATAATGAAAATGCTGACAGACCCATAATTACCTGTATTGTGATTCTGCCGAAAGCTTCTTTATCTGTCTAATCTTTCACAATGGAGTTAAATATATAAAATCTTGAAAGAAGAAAAAAAATGAATTTTATATTGGAAATGCTGAACTGTAGCAATGCTGTATTCACTTTTAGACATTCACTTATGGAGGCAAAAGTGACAAGAAATTATTACAAAAAATGTGCTGTAATTTCAGTGAAACCGTAAAATCAGATAGTTAGGTTTAAAAATTTAACTTAAGCTCAGGTTTTTGGTAAGGCATGGGTGAACAGATCCAAGGTGACCATTTTTAATGTGGCACTGAGGAATTAGAATAGAATAAATTTGTGATTGACTTGATATTTCTGAATAAAACCAAAACATCAAAAACAAGCATATAAACTAACATTTTTCTGATCATGTGCAAAACCTCCTACACTGCAAAGTAAAAGAAAAGGAGGAAGAATTATTTCCTAAACTTATTCAGAAATAGAAGTGGAAAAATAGTAAGGAAAAATGAGTGAAAGCAAATTATCTGGACTCTCTAATTTAGATACTCTATCATTGTTAGAGTAGAGGCTTTAAGATTCTTTAGAAGTGCTTCTTCTTTCAGTTTCCTCTCTGTGAAAGCTTTCCCAGATTTGGCTAGCTTCTAACTACCTGAAATTCTAGACAACATTTTCTTTGCAGAGACAGCTTAAGATGGGTGATATAGATATACTAGCCTTGACCCATCTCCACACAATATTTCTGTGTGCTGTCCAGGGCTCACAGCTGTCCCTGCAAAACAACCAACACACAGTACAGTAACTCCTCAACTAAACAGAATGTTCTCTAGGATTTTTTGGCCTCTGTGTTTAGTTGTGAGGACGAAATCTGTTTCTCCAAAGCTTTCCCAGCAAGGACTGGCAATGCTCAAATAAAATATCCTGCAATAAAACAGAGGAATATAACTCTCATATGTTCTTTCCAAACTTCCATGTTCTCCAGTAACAGTCCTGGACTTTTGATCATTATTCATAAAGCAGCTATTTCGGTTACAAGATCAACTACTTGCCTATCTGTGTATCTTCTTTAATCTTCCTTATCACTGTGTCTTCTCTCTGTTCTTCTTGAGATGTAGAGATTAGTATGCCAGGTAGTGCTTAAGATATGGGTGTGTCAGAGTTTTCTGTAGAAGATAGAGGACATCTTGTCAACGTATCAGTACACTTTCTGATAATAGAAATTATGCTGTGAGGGGTGTGGAGGGAATGGCTTAATTGCTGACAGTAAGTTGATGATTTCAGAGAAATAGCAATAATGGCTCAGGAACTGCAATTTTAAGTTCCAAGTTCAGCATCGTGCAGCTATCTTTCTTTTTCCTATATTAGTATTAATCTACGCTAAAACTGACTTATTCTGGTATGAGTATAAAGCTCTTTTGTGAGGTCATTCTAGTGTTCCTCAATAGTTGTAAATCATCTGCATACAGAAAAGACCTTAATATCATCCTTAGCCATCATATTTCACTGCATACTCTTTGCTCCATTGAGGATGAAGATGTGGAGGAAAACTGATCTCATCATTGATTCTAGAGTAATCTTTTTTTTTCCTATCCTGTGGTAATGAATTTTCTTTAATAACATTTATTACAGAGTACTGTCAAAGACATTACCTCCTCTGAGGAGTTCCTGTGAGATCTCACAGGACAGTTCAGAGGTTTTTCCCTGCAATCTCCTGGTGTGACAGCAACCCCAAGCTTTTCTCTGTCCCATCATACTCAACATTCTTCCCCTATCAGATCTAGTATAATGCTGTGGACTACTTGCTCTTGCCTAGCAAGCCTCATTGCATACCTTCCCCCTTCCTACCTAGTTTAAAGCCCTCTTGATGAGCCCCACTAGCACTGGAGCCAGGATCTGTTTCCCTCTTAAGAGACAAGTGACACCCATATGCAGCCATTAGACCAGGTGCTGAGTAAATCACCCCATGGTTAAAAAACACGAAATTTCTGTGCCAGCACCAGCCTCTCAGCCGCTTAATCATTACCTGACTTTTCCTAGCCTGCTCCATATCCCTTGCTGCCGCAGAAGGGATAGAAGAAATATCTGTTGTACTCCCAGTCCTTCAACTAGCCTCTCTAAAGCCTTGAAGTGTTTTTGAAAGTTTGCAGGCTTCTCTGAGCTACTTCATCACTACCTGACTGAACTATCAGTAATGGGTAGTAATCAGAGGGGTGAACTGGATCAAAGTTTTCTGGTTATGTCCTTGACCTGGGTCCCTGGGAGGCAGCACATCTCATTGTGAGTTGGGTCCAGTCTGTATATGGGGATATGCATATTCCCTCCTCCATTACCACAAGGAGTGAATTACCTACAACAATAACCCTTCTGGCTTTCTTGGCAGAGGCAGTCTGGAGGCAGAGTCAACTGCCTCACCCTTGGCAGTGTCTTAGGCAAACCTTCCTGTGCCTCCTTGCTCACACCCCTTCAATTTCCAGTGCCTCAAATCCATTGCATAGAGGCACCTGAGGAAGTGAGGTTGACAGGGTTGAATTGACAGTTCACCCACGATGCTGAGCTGGTACTGTTTTCCAGCTATTCCCATCTCCCAGGTCCCCCCCCCTCTGCCTGACTGTAGGGAGCAGGGAGTCCATCACTTTCTAGGGGTTATCTCTTTGGCACCTTTCTCTCTGGCATACCAGGGTATTACTCCAACAGTCAGTCTCTCTCTCACACTTCTTGATGGTTGTTTCCTTCTCCACCTCCTCCTTGAGCAATGCCACCATGCTGAGAAGATATACTTGTTTACACCTCACACAGGTGGAGCTCCTGCCACCCAACCTGGGCAGCAGCAGGCTCAGGTACTTCCTGCGGCTGAGGACCTGAACAGGCACATTCTTGGGTAGGGCCTCTGCCTGGGTTGCCACAGTCTTTGTGGGGAAAGCTTGTTGCCTGGCAGAGACCACGGTAAATCTGTGGTCTTGGAGCCTGCCAATAGGTAAGCTGGTCTCTTGAATGAGGAGGGATGGTGCTTCTGTGCCCTGCCTCACAAGCTACCACATCTGCCACTGCAGTATGCTGCACACACGCTGCCTTTTCCTTGTTGCACCTGGTGGGCAGCAACATGTTGCTTCCCTCTCAAAAGCATTTTCTAATGGTGTGGATGTGGTTCTGTGGTTCCGCTCTGGAAATACCCACAGTACATCAGCCACTCTCGTGAGAGCTGTCAGGCAACTCTTTCTCTGAGATCTCCTGGCAAATAAACTTCCCGAAATCCCCCTGTACCTCACAATCAGTTGCTGCAGTTCTGCTTGGGATGGCTCCAAATGAGCTAACCTCAGTGACTAAGCAAGGTAAATTCTACCTCTCTCACACTTCATTTCATAAGACTTAATAAGAAAATTGTAGATTCAGGAAAAGACACTGAACACTCTGAGTACTTGGGAGAACTGTGAAGATCCAAGCTACGAGGTCCAGTGCAAAAAGTTTGGTTTATAATCAAAAAGAGATGTCACATATGAGTGTAAGATAGAAATTCCAAAGTGTGCCTGTTTTAAGAGTTCTGTATTTACAAGAGAACAGAAATCCCAGCCCATAGCACTGTGTAGTCAAGCTAGTAGACTTGAATTCTCTTCTACGAAATACATGTAACATGGGACCTAACCCACATTTCTGAGCTCCCATCTTCATCCTGATATCCTATGAGAGAAGGGTCAGAGGAGCGGCAATAAGTTCTCCACAGCTCTGCAACATCTGTCTTACAAGTGATCAACCACATGAGGTCAAAAACCCAAACCACTGGAGAAGAGGACTGCTTGTATTCTGTTGCCTTCTCCATTACACAGAAGAGTCATGAGCACTCTGTGGGCTGATTCAGAAAAGTTTTTATAGTACTCCTGAAGTAGAATTACATTGCTGAGTACATTCATAGGAGACTTTTTTTTTTTTTTTTTGGAGTTGCAGTAAGTAGAGCTGATTTAGTTGGAAGTACTTTTCTTTCTAGAATTTGAATTTAACTATGTTTGCAGATAGTGTTAGAGACAGTGTGCTGTTACAGTTGCCATCTTTCAGATGGGGTGTTTTTGGTCTTTCTGTTCCTGGAAGATTTAATAGTATTTTTCACAGAATATTGTTACTAGTCTTAATCTCTTGGCTAAATTCCAATTTGGATAATTACAATTTGCTCTGTATATTCTCTAAGCAAAGTATGTTAAATAACCTTTTATATTTCCTTTCCTAATATTCTAAGGAGCATTTCTGCGATTTATTGAACAATATTTCTGCTTAATCTTAAAGTTCACTGCTTCTAATACTAAGGGAATGTGACTCTTTTAGAGGGTGCATTGACTACTTAGTGCTGAATGATAAATTGCACAGCTGCGTTGGCGGTGCTTGTCATGTAGGAAGAGTTCCTTAGTGCTGTACAAAAACAAAAGGAAACTACCGCCTTATCAAGATAGCTGCAATTTAATTTAGAGTTGATGGAAACGTTTTAGATAAACAATACAATACATTCGACACAAGGAGATTAATATGAGTCTGGAGAAATCTACAAGGTAAGTTTTGTGGATGTTGCTAGAGTTTGAAGAATTAAAGGCTTTTTGTCAAAGATGAGAATTAAATACAGAAAACTTCAGTACAGAGGAGAATTTAGAGAAGTTTAAAGCTATACAAAAGCTTTGGATTTCTCTCTCAAAAGAAGAAAATCAAAGGGACAAAAAATTGTTTATTTGGATCTGTTAGGCCAGACAGTATCAGTTTTGTGATAGATGTTTAGAAAAAGAAATGTTTCAGATATTGTAGAGTAAAAGATTTTATTAAGCATACGTGACTCATTCTGTTCCTTGCTTTGATGTGAAAATAAAAGAATAGAATAATTTAATAATTAATCACAGTATTTGTGCATCTCCCTCTATAACCCACAGTAAGTAGCAGCACTCACTATGAAAGTAAGTAAGATGTAGGAAGTAAAGGTACTTCACAGAAACATTCACCCTCAGAAGATGCACTAACACAGCATCATCAGGATTTCGCCTGTCTGTTGACGCAGTTATTCTGAACTTGAATTAACAAACTCCAATATAATTTCTTCCAGTCTTATTTAAATCCCATATAATAACCTCCATCACCTCAGAGAAGACTTTTGTTCTTCATGGAGAAAGGACAGCAGTGTTGACAGTTTTCCTTGTAATTGTTCCATCATGTATTTTGCAAACTGTTTAGGTTCATGGGACAGTATTGGTTTTGTGGCTTGTATACAAAATAACTTAACATGCTCAATGAAATATCATAACAATTTTATAAATTCTAACACTGTTTGGCCTGGTTATCTTCATCATTTATCATTGCCAAAGTTACATTAACTGCTATTTTGGAATCCTCTCCATACTGAATTTTCATTTCCTTAGTTCCTTATTGAATACAAAATCGGTATATATGAGTATAACACAATTTGCACAGTTCCAAACAAAAATATAACTTCTTTTTGACAGACTATGATCAGGGGTCAAAAATTAATTTCTCTGTTAAGCAACTTCATTGGATTGATTGGTGAAACTTGAACTATTTTGATTTCTAATTTACCAGTAGATGGTCAGAAAATCAGTACACACATTATTGTTTGACTAGTGCTCTGAAATCTTCCATTCTTTACAGAATGGAATAATATAATAATTGGATTTGGGTGAATTCTTGCTGTCCTTTGGTATAGAAAAACAAAAAATAATATATTGAAGTTAGTGTGTCAGATAATTAATTCCTTTAATCTGGTGGGATGAATTAATTCATGAAAATAATTTTATATGCCATTTGTTGGATTATTACTGTAAGATATATCTTTCAGTCACATAAATGGCAAAATAAAAAAAAAGCAAATAATGTCAACTAGCTTTTCTGAAAAGATGGGTGGCCCAATTCCAGTTTAAGATCAAACCATATTGAAGAATTTATTCCCAAGTTTACACCTTTGGGCTTTTTTACTTTTTTCTGATGTGTTCTGTGAATATATTCTGTGAAGAAATGCAACTAAGTTTCTAATAATTAGATTTTACATTAGGAAAAAGAAATTATCTCTCTTTAGAGAAGTTCTTAAGAAATACTCGTTTTCTATCAACTGTATTGGTATTTAACTCTGCAACTTACTGATTATTCAGTATTGGAACAATATTTTTAATTGACTGGACGATATGACTGAAATTGAAAGAGTAAGAGTTCTTTAATACCTGGACAAGTTACTTTTACTGAGAATTATCCCACTTTCACATTAGCCTTATTTTTCATTCTGCATTTAGGTATGGGTTACTTTTGGCTTTCGTTTTAGTAATATGTCATGTCTTGTATCTGCAATAAAAAATTCCCATACATCTAGTATATTAAATAATCTTATTTAAAATACTGAAATGCACGTACAGAAATTAAAACCATGGGAGAGTAACAACATCAACACTGTCATTTAGATTCATGCATCTGCTCAATGGTTCATCCGAGTTTGCAGAAAATCTGTATTAGTTCAATTTTCTCACTGTCTACTCAAGCAATTCATTAAATATCATAGTATGATCAAATTTACACTGTTACAAGTGTTAAAATAATTTCTTTCCTACAAAAATCAGCATGTAGATGACAGATAACATGTTCTTGAATTACTATTACACAACTACAGAATAAATCCATGAGCATGTGTGCTTACTTTCCACTTACTCCCTGTTGTGAACTTAGTCTTTTGTAATAACATTTTTTTGTTGCTGTTGCTTTTTGTTTGCTTGTTTGTTTTTTGCTTTTCTTTTCTTATTTCTCTCAATTTAAAAAGTAAATTTTCACATTTGAAATAAAATTGTAGAGGAAGAAAGAGTGGAACCTCAATACCTCTTGTTTATGAATTTCAAAGATTCAGGTACAAACTTGATGACAACATTTTCTATATTTGCAAAAATAGGAAAAGCAGAAGTAATTTTGATATGTTTCTACATATTGGAAAAAACAATGTTATATATGTTATTAATTAAATCTATCTGAATTAACTTAATTTTGCCTTTCCTATGTAGCTACTGTTCCCCAGTAAAATTCAAAATTCTGAGTATAGGAATAACTTATGCAATATCACTGAGAACAATGTCTGTTACTGTTCCATAATAATTATAGTAATAATAATAACAATTGTGATATACTTTTGTTTGATTGGATAGTTGGTTTGTTCTTATATGAAAAAATCTTTGGAGATTGTCTTTTCCTGGGCATAATTCTGAGCTTTCGCAAGTGGTGGATGACTTCCTCTGCTGGGATTGGAAAGGAAAAAGAACAAAATGATCCTTATGTATGCATTTAGGACAGCTAGATCTTGCTTGACTCCAGAGACAAATTCAAAGGACAGTTTGAATTTCAGCTTGTTGCATTTGCACACTTCACTATCCTTTTGTCAGATATAATCCTAATTAATTTCTTTAATCACCACCTTTTGTGGATGAACCCTGACAAGCATGTAAGTATCACACAAATGCTGCTAAGTCTCCACAGTTGAGATGGGAGAGAATTGGAAAATTGCGAGAACTCGGTTTGATATAAGGGCAGTTTACTATGTAAATCAAAAGCTTCATACACAGACAGTGAGGATTTCATTCACTACTTCCCATAGGCAAGCAGATGGTCAGGCACATCCTGTAAAGTATGTCTCATCATGTGTAATGGTTGCTTGGGAAAATGAGCACCATTGCTCAGAACATCCCCCCTTCCTCTTTCTTTGACCCAGATTTAATTGTTGAGCATGATGCTATATTGTGTGGAATATCCCTTTGACCAGTTTTGTCCTGTTTCTGTCTCCTTCCAGCTCCTTGTACTCCCCACGCTGGTAGGGGAGAGTGAGAAGTTGAAATGTCCTTGACTCTGTAACACCTGCTTTTCAGCAAATAAAAACACGAGAATATCTTCACTGTTATTTTAATAAAAATATACAAAACACAGCTTCATATGAGTCTCTGTGAAGAAAATTAACTCAGTCCCAGACAAAATACAGGCATTGTGTTGAGCTGATACTTCCATGCAAAGGTTAATTCAATAGCAAGTAATACAAGTATTTGATGTCCTATAATTTTCTCCCCTCAGCAGTGAGGTTTATCTGATGGCGAGCAGGCCTATCTACCCACCTGCTTGGGGCAAGCAGATCTGCAGGGAATGCTGTCTGCTTCTCTGTAGAATATAAAGCAGCCATGCAGAGTGAAGCATCCTCTGTGCTATGTAGGCCATTTCCCACCATATTAAAACAATTTCACACTACTTTATATTGTGAGCCTTAAATGATTGAAAGTCCCCTTTGAACATTCAAAGGTTTCCTACTATGCTTATTCACTGTTATGGCTTTTTACATAGCCTTGTGGCAAATTAGTGGAATATACTGTAAGAAAAGCAAGATCATCAACATCTTATTTGCATATAAACATCATATTATTTTCAAATGATCCTCTTTATGCTTCCTATTTTCTTCTGATGTTTTCTACATCATCTATGAAGACTGCCCATTCTATCAGTATTTCCCAATTAATATTTTGTTTCATAATATAACAAACATTTATTTTTCTACTTTTATTCCCCCCTTGAATATAAGAACAAAATTAAACAACGTTAAGAACTTAAGCAAGTCTTAATTATTAAGTTTTACCAAGTTAATCAGAACATTTAAGACAGAAGTAATACAAACTTTCAACAAAATCGCAACTCTTCACTTTCTCACTGCGTAGAAAATATTTGAGGATGTCTTCAATATTACTATCTATGTAACTTCACCTAACATTTATAGGAATTTTTTCAGTCTCATAATGCCTTTGGCAGTAGCCTCTGTGCTTTCCCCTCCACTAGAGAAGAATAAGAAAACGTAGTCACAGTGAAGGCCAGTTTCCCTAGTAGCCAGCTTCATTACTCCAGAATACTCATGGGTCTCCTGGCTCTTGTCCATTACTACATTACTATATTCTGCTTGCATTGTATGAAGTCATTTGTACTTTGAGGGACATGTGAATGGTAAGGGAATGGAAGGTGATTTTTCAATGAGGAACATAATGAAAGAAAGCTAAACTATGTAGAGTTACAAGTGCCTTCATTATTGACAATGTATGAACTGAAGACATGCTGAGATGTAACGGAGAACTGCAGCTTCAGGGAGCCATCTGCGGATCTCAATGCAAAATCATTCAACCCAGCAAAGTTAAAGCAGAAGGAGGTCTATTTGAACTTCTTCAGCTGGAAAAAGACTTTCTAAGGAAGTTTACAGCAAAATAAATAAATTTCCATCATACCTCATTTCTTTCTTACCTTGACTAACTTTCTCTAGGCACTGAACAGGTTTCATGCCATATATGATGGTAATATTATACTTCAAGTATAGAAAATGTTAATGTATATTTTGAAGAACTCTGCAAAATTTGAAAATAGGAAAATGTGCAATTATGTCAGTTTTATTTTCATATTTTTGAGTTTACTAGCTGAAAAATATCTATTATTAATATTTATAATGGAAAGTTTTGGAGCCTTGCTGTTAACAGTGAGACAAAGTTTAAGCTATCTTTGGAGTATTCTGAGTTATCCATTGCTTCATATTAATACAAATGCAAATAAATGTGAAATAAAGGGACCTAAAATATGTAGAGAAACAAAATTAAACAGTTCATAAGAAACTAGTAATTGCCTCATTTAATCTTTGAGTAGTAAGCTTTCTAAAGTGTGCCTGGTATAACAATAATCTGTAATAACGTGTTTTTGTTTTACTAGTTATTATTAGCATTATCTAGTCATATTATAGTGAGCAGACCAGTTCATTTGACAAATGGTCTTGGTCTTGATGACAAGTTTGTTGGTTTTTTTGTTGTTGTTTGTTTTATCTTTGAGATTCATTCTTTCAGTTCTTTTCTCTAGTGTAGCTCAATGTTTTGTAATGGCATTTCTTAATGATTTAACTTACGCTTTGGTGTGTCAACCCATATCTACAGTATCTTGCATTGCTATAATCTTTATTGCATTCTTCCCGATACCAGTATTGTCATGGAAGAGTATTACCTATTACCTGTTATTTACAGACAGAGTCATTCTGCAAGTCAGTTATGTGCCAGATTTTTAAGGGCACTTAGGCACCTAATGACTCAGGCAAATTTCTAGTAGAACTGATGACAATCTAAATGTCTAAGTTCCATTATTTCAATAGATGTTAGGTACTGCCTTTTTCAAAACTGCACTTTGGTCTTTCACAGAATCACAGTTATGGGTTGGAAGGAGGGTTGAAAGGGGCCACCAAATCAAACCCCTCTTTGCTAAAGTAGGCACCCTATAATAGGTTGCAGGAAAGTGTACAGATGGGTTTTATCTGGATTTCCAGGCCCTAAGTACACTTCAAAAATCCTATAGGATTATTAAAATTTCCCAGCTGACACTCCAGTCTTTGCTTATGCTGAAGCCACGTCTTCTGATTCCATTAATGTTGGATCTTTTTATAAAAGAATCATAGAATATTGGAATCATGGAATGGCTTATGTTGGAAGGGACTTCAGAGATCACCTAGCTCCAAACCCCTTCTGTGAACAGTGTTGCAAACCACTAAATTAGGCAATAAATCAGGTGGGTCTTGAACACCTCCAGATATGAAGCATACAATAATTCTCTAGGCAGCCTGTTCCAGCACCACACAACCTTGTCACTGAAAAATCTCCTAAATCAGATTTAATTTCCTCTCTCTTAGTTTAAAACCATTGCCTGTTGTCCTATCATAATCTACCTGTGCAAAAAGTTGATTTCCCTCCCACTTATAAGCACCCTTTAAGTACTGGAATGCTGCAGTGAGGTGTTCTCAGAGCCTTCTCCTCTCCAGGATGAATGAGCTCAGCTCCTTCAACCTGTCCCTGTAGAAGAGGTCCTCCAACTCTGACCATTTTTGTGTCTGTCCTTTGGGCACACTCCAGCAGCCTCACATCCTTCTTGTTCTGCGGACCCCAGACCTGGATGCAATACCCCAGATAGGGCCTCATGAGGGCAGAGTAGAGAGGGACTATCACCTCCCATGCCCTGCTGGCCACCCCTCTTTTGATGTAGCCCATCATACAGTTGGCTTTCCAAGCTGCAAACGCTCACTGCTGGCTCATGTTAAGTTTTGCATGTACCAGGATCCCCAGGTCCTCCTTGGCAGGGCTGCTTTCAGTGAGTTCTCCCAGTCTGTACACATATCTGGAATTGCCCTTACCAAGTGCAACATCTTGCCCTTGGCCTTTTTGAACATCATTTGGTTCACGTGGGCCCACTTTGCAAGCTTGTTTGGGTCCTTTGTGTAGCATCTCTTCCTTCTTCCATTTAAACTGCATTGCTCAGTTTGATGCCATCCATAAACTTGCTGAGGCAAATTTTATATGACTAAATATTAAACACTGTTACCTTAAGAGGAGGAATTTGTATACCCAAGGAAACAAACTAATACTTAAACTATGTGTAAAGGGAATTATTGCAAGAAGTTTTTATTTATTGTTTTTTGTTTTGTTTTGTTTCCCTGATAAAATGTTATTTTAAATATAACTTTTCAGTACTGATCTGCTATCTAAAATAATCAGACTACTGCAAACATTAATAAAATGGAAGTGACACAAAACTCCATTTTTTAATTTCTAAAAATTACCCCTTTTACAATGTTAAAATTTTAAATGAAGCTAATTTTCTGTGACCTATATCTGTGATATTCAATGCCATTAGAAAATTCCTATGTTGTCAGATATATGAGAGTTACTAGAATTGACTAAAATGTACAAATAAGTGTACCTCCATAGTATATGTACAAGATTTGCAAAATAGTCTAGTAAAAAATAATGCATATTTCCTTTCTATTATTATTGTTATTTTTAGCGGTCTGTAAGAATGATCACTTTTTAAATTGCTTATTTGCCACATATTCTCCTAACCTAATATCTGGTGACCTGAGACCAGTAGTGCATCCTGTACTGTTTACACCATCTCATTATTTCCTTGCACTATCTAGTCCACAAGTACCTATGTTATCTCATTTTTGTTGTTTAGAATTCAGTCTCTTCAAATTAGTATCTGAGTCTTTCCTGTCTCTGTGCAGTGCAGTGCATTTGTATACGTCAATACTTCCATAGTATTGTCACAAAATAGTAACGTCAGCTAAGCGTGTGGTTAATTCGCTGGGTTTGACTATCTACTAATTTGGGCTTTTGGAAAGCACAGTTTTCTACGAGGTGATACCAAATCATAATTTTGCACTTTCAGAAGCAAAATAAATTTATGAACATTTTTCATAGATATCTATAAAAAGGAAATTAACAGAGAACAATCATAGATTATATCTATGGGATTCTTGGCCTGGAAACAAACTGCACTTAAAAAATCTAAAATATCACAAGCATCTTTCAGTAGTCTGGCTAATGTCTGATCAGAACAAACATCACCACAGCCTACAGTATTTAGACTAAAGTTGTGTTTGTTTTCTTTTAAGTTATTTCTCTTGGTCATGACAATTTCATGCTGTAAGTTTGTCATTTTTTATCAAGTTATCAATTTGTAATGAATAAATTTTTAGTATTTCTTGGAGGATTTTTTTTCTTGTATGTAATAATAAACAATTGATTCTGTATAAATATTCTGCATAAATGAGCCTATAAATCCATATGTATTCAGATCATTTTCAATTATGCTTTGGGAAGATCTTCATTTTTATCCACATTTCAATTTATAAAAATGAAACATTTATCTCTACCAGACATTAATGTTAGTTTTCTTATCTACGTTCAAATTTCCGTTCCCTGAGTTGTAGAAAATGTACAACTATTTACGCAATACACTGATTTCTACTCATGCAGAAAGCTGAGAAAAAACAGACCAAACATTTTTATGCTTTTAGAATCCACTAAAATCCATATATGAAGAGGCTAACTTTATCAAACTACCAGAATGGAATGATGACTATTGTATAAGCGAACATGGTAACATACTTACCATTACTTGGGAAGTTATACCTACTTTTAAAAAGCTCAAATCTTCAGAGGTACTTCAATTTCAATTTCATTTGCATTGGTATTTTTACAGGGAGTATGCATTACATTACCACCATGTCATCTTGAAAAGGTGCATAAGATATCAATTATTTTTAGCTCCAACTTCTAATTTTTCATATTATTACTTTGCAGTGATAATTTCTCAAAGTAGCTTAAAATCAGGCCAAAAGCACAGTAATGAAGACTTTAGCTCTATTATTTGTCTTGCACTTCCATATGTGCCTAAGTTTTGTGTCTAAGTTTTGTGCAGATATTTTGTACATAGATATTAAAGTTATATTCATTACAAGTTTGAATTCTTCACATAAACTTTTTTTTTTAATTATTTCTGAAGCTTGAAGGTTTTTGTCCTTACTTGCTATAGTTGCATTGGCCAACAGTAGTCATAATACTAAAGTTAGGGAATTCTACTAATGAAATTAATGCCATCTGTAGTTCTGAGATACAAATCAAGAAAACACAGGAGAAATCATATAAGTGTGAGTATCTGAAACAAGATTGCTTTGTGTCTGGCATTCTTCATCTCCCATCTCCTCTTATGTTCCAATGTTTTGTTATGTTTTGTTTTGTTTTATTTTGTTTTGTTTTGTTTTGTTTTCTTTTTTTTAATAGAATGACTACAAGTGGAGAACTGGAGAATGTTCAAAAAACATAGTCTGGTGTTTAGGGAAATCTAAAAGACAATTGAATTCCCTCAGGTAGAACTGAAAACTTCTGAAGCAGGAAGAATGCTGTAATTATAGGCTTCATTGTAGCGTTTCTGCTTTCTATTGTTATTGTTATCTGAGGATTTTTAAGAACAGAAAGAGGAAGAGGGCATCACACTCGCTGCATTTAGGGAAAAGTTGTGACACTCATATCACTTCAGAAGAGACCTGGTCTATTTGATGTATTTTAAAAATACCTGCTAGTTCATGAAGATATGAGCAAATGAATGGTCTTGATCTTCTACAGGGTCAAGTCCAGGTTAAATACAATCTAACTGTTCAGCTCCTCAAACAAAGTAACATGGAAGCATAGCAAAGCATGTTCAGATTGAATTTTAGGCACCTGAGGAATTTTACACAGAGTACTGAGAACACTTGAGCATAATTTCTTCAAAAAAGAGAGAAAAAAAATGAGGGTTGTGGGTGGGAATCAGTGGAAGACGACATTTCTGAATGACAACTTTTATAGAGATTAAATTCAGGTAACCAAATCTATTTTATGTAGTGTTGAGAGACATTCCGGAAGATTAAGCAGTATCTTACAACATAAATCCACAGAAATTACTGTATATAGATAGCTTAAGTAACCAATCCACCTCTTCCTAATATTACTGAAAGTCCTATCTTAGAATACTATTTATAGCATTTGTTCTGATTTACATAAATAGCTTCATTTGGAAAATCCAAATGTATTAAACAGGAATACAAAACAAATCCCTGAACCATGTCATGAATGATGCTGATTTACACCGAGTGATAACTTGTGTGTCCTGAAGCTCTATACAAATCTCTCTGTGAATATATAATCTTTATTATTATTGTCTAAAGAAACCCAGGCTTTTAAGATTATATCAGACAATGTTCTTTATTTTATGTTGGCCAAGCTGACTTAGGAATTATATCTTGTTTTTAGAAGGCTCAAATCCCCAGAGGTACTTTAATTCTAGTTGCCTTTGTGGTTTTAAAAGCAACTTATTTAATCTCCAACTCACTGTAACATTTCTTTTTTCCTCCATACTTTCTAAAAATAACTGTAAGTAAAAAAGAATATTTGTATAGCATCAGCACTTATTCAGTAGGCAGCAAATCATGGGCATTTGATTATGCTACTGAACTGTGTGATTCATTGTTGTATCTTTTGGAGGCTTGTAACTTGAGAATGGAAAAAATATCACTTTTTATAAAAAAGGATAGTTTTTTGACTAAATCAAGAGAATGTGAATTAAAGATCAAAATATAATAAACATTTGAATGAAAATGAATTTTCTTGATATTTTTACATAGTGAATTGTTTGAGCAACCAGAACTAAGCAACTATTGCTGAATACTATATGATTTCTTCCAGGATTTGTACTTCCTTATGATTTCTCTCGATTTGCCAGATGAGTATTTAAAGTACTGTTCTGATATTATTTTCATTTTGGTGACTATCCTTTCTTTCTCCTTAGTTTTGTAAATTCCCAAAGTATGAATGCATTAGAAGTAATTCAGTGGCTGTGCATGAAACGTGCAAAAAACAGTAACTGCTCTGTTTCTTATAGCTGAGAGCAAGCCAAAACAACTCTTTGTGCTTTAGGGATTAAACCTCTATTTTGTGCTACAGTGTCTACACAGAAACTTGGCATGCATATGAACCTTCTTTATTATGTATATTGCTGGGAGAGAGAACTGCTTTCATTTACTGTAGACAAGTGCTGAAATTAAACAAGCTGGACTTGTTTTGTTTATGGTTTTTTGTTTTTTTTTCAAGAAAGAAATGTTCACAGCAATACTAAAATGTAATATTTCAGTGATCAAGAAAAGAATTGGATGTAGTTACATTACTTTACTGTTAGTGCATTTTGATAATGAGAAGTCAGTCTTTCAATTCAGTTTCTGCTACTCTTGGAAGGTTTCTGACGTTATATATCTTGCATTTGCTAATTAGCTCTCATAAATTTGATGAATTTAAAAATCTATGTTTATAGGTCTAAATTTTTTTAGATTAATGGAGCGTATGAATTCTGAGTTGCACCAGTTTCATTGTCTATAATAACTCCTACTACAAGTTAAATGCAAATATTCTGATTGCATTATGGTTCTAATGTATACTATCATTTAAAATAAATGTTCAGACCTTTACATAAGATTCAATAATTTATTGCTCTACTGAACACCTATTTAGTAAGTATAAAAAAATTATTTTTTGTTCCCCACACATATATCCTAGAGGTTAATTAATTACAAAATACTATGATCTTGAGCATACATTCTAAGAAACATTAATAAATGGCTATATTTTCTGCTTCATGATATCTCTATATATTCTCACTTCTATAACTTTCTCTGTAGACACAAGTTTAATTTCATTTACAATAAAATAATAAAATAACTCTTTCCTTTTTTTTTTTTTCTGTTCAACTAATAGAANAAAATAACTCTTCCCTTTTTTTTTTTTCTGTTCAACTAATAGAAAAGCTCCCGAGACATGAAGACTAATTTCTCTGTATGTAAATTTAATTATGTGCTTAGATTCAGTTACATGTGTAGTAGAGAACAAACAGAATTCACTTGCTCTCTTAGTAGTTGTCTAACCCTCTTGTTTCTAGAGGCAGAAAAAAAAAAAAATACTGTAAGTTGGAACAGGGCTGTGGCTTTTGTTAGGTAAAACATTAAGTTGCCTCCAGCACTTTTCTTTCTTTCTTTTTTTTCCCTAGTAGTTCTAAAGTAACTTCAACCAGATTGTTCAGAATTCACAGAGATCAACTCGTGGCTTCAGCAGCCACTTACTTCTATTAAGTACTTACTTTAAGAAGTTGGAAAAATTTGCATTCAATGACTATACATATGGAAGAATTGACTTTGCCTGCAGAAATTAAATAAAGAAATAATAAGCAAAAGTGATGATAAAATGAACACTGAGTTGCTTTTTTTTTTTTCAGATATCTATCAGATATAGAATAGTACACTTTAATTTATGTTGTAGTGATTACCATATAGAACAGTTAATTACCATGTTTTATAGCATATTTCCTAGAGATT
>VXAB01006986.1:2027-93958 GCA_013399175.1 Odontophorus gujanensis
ACCACGTTTTCACACCTCCCTGGCTAGGTTCCTTTCCAGGTTTTTAAGTGCTCGTAAACACGCGTTATGCTTTTTTAATCCGAGCTGCTTATCGTTGTCACGGAGTTACCTCTAGATCTGAGAAAGAAAAAATTTAAATTTTCAAAACCTGCCCGCCCTTCCCCCATGAAAAACACGAGGTCTTACGCTATTTCACTGCATGGGAAACGCGCGCTTTCCTTCCGTACCAACCGAGACTGCGGGACGGAAAAAGAACAGCAGCTGCCCCACCAGCAGCTCCGCCTTCCTACCCAAGCCCACCAGGGGAGTGCCGGTTCTCCCCTCCCATCCGACGACCCAAAAAGGCAATCCACGGAAACAGAACGCTGACTCTTTAACTCCCGTTGTCTTACTTGGTGCTCTGATGTGGAATACCGACAACAAAAAAATCAGAAACCCACATTCCACCCCTTATTCCACGTCACCACACCATTCCCTTGTGGTACACACTGGACGTCCCCATTGTTCTCCATCACCCACCAAGTGGACTCAGGTCCCTGTGCAAGATCCCACAGAGGGGTTTGCCCTTTCCAGAAGCTGGAAGAACCTACACATGTAAAGAGAATGCTGGGAAAAGTGGTATCACAGGGACCTTTTTCTCCCTCTACCATATGCAGGGAGGTGGACTGTGTAGGACCATCTCGACTGACCAATCCTCTAGTGTTGACTAGCCAAGTAAAATCCAACATCAGAGACATCAGTCTCCAAGCACTCAGTAACTGNATACCGACAACAAAAAAATCAGAAACCCACATTCCACCCCTTATTCCACGTCACCACACCATTCCCTTGTGGTACACACTGGACGTCCCCATTGTTCTCCATCACCCACCAAGTGGACTCAGGTCCCTGTGCAAGATCCCACAGAGGGGTTTGCCCTTTCCAGAAGCTGGAAGAACCTACACATGTAAAGAGAATGCTGGGAAAAGTGGTATCACAGGGACCTTTTTCTCCCTCTACCATATGCAGGGAGGTGGACTGTGTAGGACCATCTCGACTGACCAATCCTCTAGTGTTGACTAGCCAAGTAAAATCCAACATCAGAGACATCAGTCTCCAAGCACTCAGTAACTGAGCTGCTGAAAACCAATGCTGAATGTCCAGAGATCATTTCAGACAAACAGAAGCCATTAATTGCAAACAGTTTATTTATTGAGAACCATAAATGACAGTCTGCATCATAACTTCTCACACTCTTCCAGAAATCCAACACCAAGCACCCAGTGACTGGCTGAGAAACTCTTTCATTCTTCCCCACCAACACTACTGTAACTAGGATGGCTAGAGCACCACACTATAGGGCGAGTATAGGACTACTACTGAAAACTCTTAGATTATATGTCAGATTGAATTTGTCTTAAACACATTCAGCTACTTTGAGAAGAAAAAAATTATTTGGGGTTAATGACATCAAAAAGTGCCAGAGGCTGCTTAAATGTAAACAACCCTTTAGAAATTAATTTGATAAAACTATAAATAGCCTTTGCCACATATCTGGTTAATCTGTAGGACAGAATCACAAAATGAAAGCTAAGAGGCACACAATCATGGCTTCAATCAAAACGCTCATCTAGTGAAAGTGATAAGGAACTCTGGGTAAGCTTGATTATCACTAAATATGATAAACATGGATGGATTGTTCATGTTATCAGTTGAACTGTCAAACAGATCCACAGTGTTGCCAGCACTTTTTGGTGCTGGAGTAATTGCTCCTTGTGCCCCCATGGAATATTGTCCAACAAGAACTCGAGCCAGGTACATGTGCTTCTTCCCATTTGCATCTGGTTTTGAGTAGGTGTCACTAGCAGAATAGCTAGCATTAACAGCAAAGTAGGATCCATTTCCAAACTGCGCAGCTGTAGATAAAAAAAATAAATCCTATTAAATTAACAGCAATCACTGTGAAGAGACCCACAAGCTCTGGAGGTGGCAATTTGTTTTTTTAATTGCAACAGGAATATTTAACAAATCAAATAGTTTTGCGTACGTGTCAGGGCTGCATAGATAGCCTGGCAAATCATTCCTAGCCCTATCCAGGGAAATAATGCAGTTTTGAAATTCACATTACCGTGCGTTCCAGCAAAGCTGCGGTTAAATCCATAGTTGTTAATGAAGGTTAATGATTGCACACTTGTCCCATGGAACAGAAACTTCTCGTTATTTTTGTTACCATTTTTGTTATCCATTTGACACTTTCTTATTTGGTAGGCTTTCCATAAATATGGGTTCTGTACCCTTTCAATCTGCAGAGTTTGAAAATAAGACATTCATTTTTTCTTGTTATGAAAAACATCAGTGCATCAACCATGCAGTGCTCCAAGATTCTCCTCCCAGCTACAGCACGTGAATACCAGATTAACAAATGAGTCAGCCACACTGCTCCAGACTTCAGCATGGAGGACAGCAGAACCCAACCCGGAATGCAATAAAAACAATCCATAGGAAACAACACAGGATAGTTTTTCAGGCTTCTGGGTCACACACAGAACATCCTCCTGCAGAGCACACATGGCTTAAGGGAGAAAATGCTCTGAAAAACCCTTTCCAACCCAAGTCATTCTATGATTCTATGAATAAGCTGAAAACAGAGTAGTTACACAGAGACAATACACATGGACACTTTGACTAAAATTGCCATACACAGCATTTTCTCAGTATCATAAAAATTGATTTCAGAAGTAGTTTCTTCTTGGGAGCAGAGATATTCTACACCAGACTTCAAGGTCATAATAATCATGGGCACTAAATAACTGTGGTTATTGATGGTTTTGTGCAACCTTTTCAAATGATTCCTTATATATTTATACTTTGAAATCAAATAGGAAAGCAGACAAGAACTGTGTCCATTTCTTTCGCTGTAAAGACTTGTCCAACAAATTCCAATGGAATTTATTTTTTCCGCTGTTTAGCAGTTATTATTCATCAGCTGTATTTATGCTTAGAAATGATTACATGCTCTTACTTTTTCAATTTTTAGATTTAGTGATGTTGAGGTCTTCAGAAACCTGTCCTCCACATTTTTGTACTCTTCTGTACCTGGTTTTAGTTCCACTATTTTGAGTAGCTGATTTTGCATATCCTCCCATTTTTCAGGGAGCGCTGTTGATTCTTGATCTGCAGAAGAAACACATCAATCATTTACCCAAATCCACTGCTTGAAGTGAAATATATCCTGCTACAAAGCCCTCTGAAAGCTTATACATCTAGCTCATTGTTCTTGCCTGTTCACTTACTGCCAGTCTATCTTTTGAAAACAAAGAAACAAAACCATCCAAGGAAACAAACAAAACCCAGAAGAGTAGGGTGATTTAGTTTATAGGCTGTCCTTGCACTGACAATGTGTTGGAATGGGTAGCTCCTAGACAAATCTGTTCTCCTTCATAATTGAAGAAAGAAGGCTTGCAACCTCTTTAATTGCCTTCTGCCCTCAGTGGGGAGGGGACAGACACTTAATGCTCAACAACTAGGAGCAAAGCATCTGAAAAAGGAAGATGAAGTTTGGAGCTCCAATAATATACCCTTCACCTGAAAAGGGGAGGTCTTCCTTTCTCTTATTTCACATTGAGCTCTTTTGTCAAACACTAACACTGACTGATGCATTCACTAAGGACATCTAGCACGTTAGGTTCCATCCAACCAAGAGGGTGCCATCTTCTCAAAAGCAACATCTTTTTTGGCAATAAAACAAAAATAAACAAATATCTGACAGAACACGTAAGGCACTAAGAGGTGCACGATTACTTAAATCTGTTGACTTTTGCTTTCAAGCGTTAAATGGAAAACAAATTGATCCTGTTAAGATATAAAACGAGCCCCTGTAAAACAAAGTGAGAGCAGGGTGAAGAAAAGTAAACCACCAGGAAGAGTCCTGTAAGGAGAAGAGAAAGACAGCTCTTCATAATGGAAAATATTGAACGTAAATAGAAGAGGGTGCATCTCAAGAACATAAATGACTTAGAATGACAGCAACTGCTACAAGCACGTCTAATTATTGCTAGTCAGCCTGCTAAGAACCTCTGAACGCATTATCTACATTTTCAACCGTTTTAAATAACTGCATGATTCTTTTGTCATTTCCCACTATAATACCTTCTCCTGAAACGGACAAATAGCATCTAACAACATTCTACATATCCTTCCTATTTCTTACTCTGACTCAGCTAGATGCAACCTCGCTTTGTGTGTGAATATTAACCCAACCCATCAAGATGCTTTTACTCACCTTCACATTTATCAGTACGTGTAAGTGTTATACGTTGTCCATTCTCATCTGTAGCATATCTACCTTCTATATCAACTGTGTACTTTTTCCTGTCAATGATGACTGAAACATATTTATCCTTTCTTATAAAAGCACTTTCCAAGTGCATATTTGTCATGCTGTCAAAGGACACGTAGGAATTTTTTTCCAAATATTTCCACTCAATTAAGTTTTGATAAAGTTCTGCCTTGATCACTTCAGATTTAGTAATTTTAACCTCGTAGATCATGTTTTGAACACTTGAGTAAGCAAACCAGACATCTTTGTTAAGTCCTCTAATTCGAATAAAGTTGCCTCCCAAGAAAAGAGAAATATTTAATCTCTTCTGTAGGTCACACAGCTGCTCAATCTCTGCGTCATCAAAATCCAGGATGGAGTCATCCTTGATTTCTGTTTGAAACTGTTCCTTCAAAATTGTACTTTTCAGCCAGGTTTCTGCTTTTTCAACTTGTTTTTCATTTTCACCACAAAACTGAACAACAGCCAGATCAACTTTATTTTCCAAAATTGCTTTGCGTTTTTCCTTTGGGGGACGTTTCTCAGGCATCAGGAACGCTACAGTGAAAGACATGAATGCTGTAAGTAGCACCAGCTGAGAACATTTAATATTAAATATTTATAGCCTGTATTTAAAAGTGACATCTACTTACATGCCATCCTGGAAATAAATGATTCTGATTTAGTTTTACCAGGACTTTCTCTTTTTTTCATGCTTGTATGGAACACATTCATCAAATGTGATTGAAAAATGATGATCTTAATGGTTTTCACAGATGGAGTAGAGTTCCTCCTTGCAAAGTCAGTTATTGCATCCATCATCTCATCAGCTACGGCATCTGGGATACGGCCTGCCTGACCTGGAACAAGTTACAAATATTTAGTCTTGAAAAGGATCGTAACACCTTTAAAAGAATAGTTATTCCCATAATTCCGTGGGTCGCAAATGACTCACAACTAACTTCAGGTCAGCAATTTCTAAATGTAAGCTCACTACTGCTGACACAGCAACTGATAAGGTAACAATGTTGATGATATGGCACAGCTACCTCATAAGTCAGAGGACTGGCACTCAGAACAAGCTCTAGTTTTATTCATGCAAGAGGTCCCTTCATACTGAAACCCTAAATCTGAGCTCTCTTACTATAAGGAACCAATTCAAACAGGAGACACAAACCTGTTCCAATTGCTGGGAAGGTAACAGAGGTATACTGCTGTAATTCACATTCCTGAAGCACTTTGGACACTGACACTTTGATATTATCTTGGTAGACAAAATGAATTATATTTTTGCATGGCAAGCTTCCTGCTTGGGTGGTTATATAGCCATCATTAGGCTGCAAGGCTGAAACGTAAGCAGGGGACAGTAATCAACAACCATTTACAACATATATATATATATATGTACTAATCATCATTAAGAGATAAGAAATGATAACAAATACACCCCAGGATAAGCTTCAAGTCTCTTTCCACATGCTGATAAATACCTCCTTCCCTTTATCTTTACTTTCTGGGATTCATTTTTTGTTTGTGAATTATTTGCCTTGCTTGACAAATAAACTTGTGTGTCTTTTTTTCCCCTCAAATTTACTCTGCAGATGTAGAAAACTTCAAGCAGACTAGCACAGTCAGTCTTTACATGAGACCTCTCATCTCCTCCATGTAATTCTTTCCTTTGGTTGGTCTTTTGAGCACACCTCCACACCAGCAGCTTTCCCACTTCTCTTATTTTGCAGGCTTTTAAGCCACATACTTTTCCATCCTTACTCCACATTCATTGTGTTTGCAGTTCACTAGCTGAATGTGGTCTACAAATGCCTCTTCTAAGGCATGAATCCATATGCATCGATTTTCCCTCTTAGTCATGCAGAGAATACTGTCTTCAATAGCAATGTACTGCAACAGAAAACATTTTCTCACTCAGGGATAAGAAGCTGCAGACAGAGTTGCTCCCAGTGAGATATGACCAGTTCTGCTAACATCATCCCCAACTCATACCGGTGTTCTTTGCAGACTTGTCTGTATCATTCAAGGCTTTATTGGAAAAGGAGGATGCAATCATAGGTAGCTCCAGTTCTTTACACAGTTTTAAATGTTATTTCATTTCGAAAATGCCCCTTCCTTTCCTTGTTAGATGTTTTACACATACCCCATTAACGAGACTAGATGATGTGCCACAGTGCATAAGACAGATAGGCGTACAGTAGGCACAGAAAGAATTCCAACCAACTCTCCATCACGCAATTGAGCCTTCAGAAAGGACAGAAAAGTTGCACCGTACCTAGTTCAGCACATTTGTTTTCAACCTCTTTTCCAGCACCTTCCAAAATTGCTTTAGAGACACCTTAAATGAGAAGAAAAACATGATTCCACGGTTACTACTGTTAATTCCATCAGGCAGAATCAGATACTCCATACCTCCTCTCATTTTTAGTAAAAGCACAGGTTATAATTGAATAGTATTGTTAAAATTTTAGGCTTATGCTTTTCAAGTAAAAAAAAGGACACCTTGAGAAACTTATCAAGCTTCACTGGGGTAAAAACCACAATACGGTTTGTCTTGTCCTTTTGATTTAAGACATTCTGTAAGAAGATTCCATTGAAAAATTAAAGTCATTCATTTCACTTTTCTGCAAGTCTTAAATGCATCATCCTGTAGCACAGAATAACAAGAAAGCTTCCCACTCACCCTACCTAGTCCTCCCAACCACAGACACTATTTCCACGCGTAATACCACAGAAGTACCTGCTTTGAGGTTGAAACTTTTGTTTGTTATGTTTACAATGACATCTGCATTTTCCTTGGTAATATCACCAGCAGCCACCTGGAACGTGATGGGGCCAATCTTCATTTCATATACATCCTGTGCTGGGGTTGAAATGCGACCAAAGAAAGCTGCAGGACAGAAATACAGACACTGAGCAGAGGAGCATTCGTGGATGCAATTCCTACAGATACCACAGTTCGACTCTGGACTCTACCTGGGAGAACACTGCCCACATCGTTAACTGAAAATCATTCCTTCTCATGGGAGTCTCAGACCAACCTTCACCTACTCCCATCACTGCTATTCATGCTGAAATAGCAGAGAGAAAACAAGCATTTTACTGCACACCTGCTATAGAAACGTTTCTCTGCAACACCTAACTGGAAGAAACACAGAGGTACCACAGCAGGAAACTCTGCAAGTCTCACTCCCTTGCTCCTGTCTCACAGGGAGTTTTGGGGCAGCTTCTCTACCACATGGCAGCAACTTTTTGACGATGCATTATTTCTAAAAAAAACTTGACTGAGTTTTCAACAAAAACTTCAGATTCTCTGCAGTCCCATTAGACTGGATAGCACTGAAGACATTTCAGGTTGGTTTTGCTCTTAATCTGAATGTAGCTTTGAGAGCATTTCAAAGAGGCCACTTTAAGAGGCATAACCAGGAACTAACCAGTTCTTCCCAGGCTATAAGAGAAGACTGCAGCAGGAAAATAAAGGAGCTTCACTTGTGCCCTCTGCTATCCTTACTGTAGGGCCGCTACATCCAGATAACAAATTACAAGCATGTTTTTCCTCAGCATCTCCAACACTGTTTCAGACGTTATGCCCATCCTGAAAATACTACATACTGCCTTCACAACACCCATTTGGACTCGGGGAATAGCATGCTCACCAAAATATAAGTATCTCTCATGATACTCACTCCCCAGAAAACTGAAAAGCTAAAAATAATAGAAAACCCTATACCACCATAAACATGACTCCTGTAAAGCAAACATACCTGTCCCTTTGTTATCCTCATCTACATCATTGCTACACCGTCTCTCAAATTCGTTTGAAAATTCCTAGAAAGGGAAAGTACAGTCAACCCTTGTAGAAGACTGAAAGTTAGACAGTAGAAATGAGAGTCTGAAAAGTAATGTTAATACATTTAGAAAGAGTTTAACGCGAACTGTTTCATATCATCTGCTGCAATGCTGACAGTAAGCCCTGACACACTGTTCTTGTCAAAGAGCAAAGTTATCCTATGTGAGCAACAGACAGAACTGAGATAATCAAGTCAATACACTAGTCACCCTTCCAGTACAATATATTAACAGATGGCAGCCTTACACCAAGGGACTAATTTACACTAACTCAAGTCTTGCAGCCAGTGCCACTCTTTTCTCCGTACAACAGCTCAGGCTTTGGCACACCAGCCTTCCAGTTCAGCCTTTCAATGAATACAAACTACTGCCCCAAGTAGCGGAATTCATGAGATCCCAAAACATTTCTGTGGGTCATACTTTGCAGTGTGATGATTCCCTTTTGACAGATTTACATCTGTAATGAGTAACTTGAGTAGAAGCACAGAAGCCTGTTCTAATGTGACACTGAAAAAAAGCGGGATGTAGAACACTGGTTTGTTTTCTACTGGAGGATTTTACCAGCACACAATCTTAATGTAATTATTCTTCCTAGAAGACTTCAGCTAAACACCTGGAAAGTGTTCCTTTTCCAAGAGTGAAGATATCTATGCAGAAGCTGCAGTAAGTCTGTCTGTAGGTGAGCCCTATGCATTGAAGAATCAAGCAAGTTTGTAAGATAAAAGAGTAATTACACTTTCATCCGCATTACTGCCAAGGAATAGAAATTACAGGAAGCAAGCAGGGCTGTACAGGACAAGCTATGTGCAAACTCTCTGCTTTAATATGACACCGAGCAGCCTGCGGAGAACACCACACAGCCACATACCCTGAGATAGACCCAAACAGAATAGCACGTAGTTGAGAGAGAAAAGCACGGTAACTCACCTGGATATTATTTACGTCTTTTGGATGCAACAGAAAGTGAACTTCCTGAAGAGAATTTGTTTTCTTTTTACTGCTGAATTCATATACTTTGTCAAACAGCAATTTAGCAACAACAGAACTTGGGAACCCTAAGACCCCTGTTCCAATTGCTGGGAAAGTAATAGACTTCAAAGACAGCTCCTCAGCAGTCTGCAGGCATTTTGTGATGACCTTGCCCAAGATCTGTAAAGCACAATTATTTTTTCAATTAAAGTTAGTTTTTCCAGAATGTGCAATTCATCTACAAGGGAAAGCGCTCTCTCTTAGCATTAAAGTACAACTACGTGCATCAGAAAGAACATATTAGCCAACAAGGTATGAGCAACACAGCTAAAATAAAAGTAGCCCAAATTCACTCATCTCCTTTGATCGTCTCCTCCATTTCAAAGGGGAAGTTGCAATAAATCTTCCACTAAGGCCATTTGAATTAAGAGTTTAGGTAAATAAAAAACCCTTGTACCTTCACTGCAGAATCACTTCCCTGGGACCATCCAGGCACGACAGCATGAAACACACGACTGCAACTCAGATTGTAACCTTTTGTTGTAAGCACTGATCCTTCGCCATGCGATTTCCCCAGGCCTTCTTCATTTAAGTCTTCCTGAAGCTTTGGCCCCGCCTTGCTTAGCAAAGCATTGGCAAGTTGTCCTTTCTCAAGCTGTAGATCTCCACTGACACTAATGACAACACCATCTGTCTGAAAAAACACACAAGCAAGAACTCCAGCTTTAAGCAACGACTTTCAAGTTTTGCATCAATTAACCAAGTAGAGCCTATCTGCTGATTTGCAAGTAAAGTTCTAGGGCAGCAATTGGAGCTAAGAAGGCTTTGGAACAGAACAGAGAAGTTGTGCTTAGTTCTAATGCCATGAGCCTGCTTGAAGCAGTATAGAAGCTGAGTTAATCTGACAGAAAAAAAAACTTAAAGATCTGCACTCCCCATTCCCCAGGTCAACATCCTATGGGCACAGGGTGAGCCAGGCAGCTTTGGGCCAAGGGCTCAGTAGTACAGGCACAGATCAGCTGTGCTGCTATGGGATGTGGCAGATCCAAGAACAGTCAAGCTGCTCTCATGTGGCAGGGTACTCATTAACTGGCACTGAGCGCCCAAAGTCCAAATGATGGACTCAGGGATTTTGTTCATCATATTTTCTTTTTAAGTTTTCTGTTTTTTTCCCCCCCTTTTCATATTTTAAGAAGAACATGCTTCACTTCCGCCCAGTCAAGCAGTCTCTCACTTAAAACACTTACTGTGGCATCTTCAATGCTTCCTTTTTTCAGCATGATGCCAAGACCTTCCTCAGTTGTTACCAATGCAAAGTTCATGCTACTTTGAGAAGTTGTTGACTTCTTGCTAGGCTGATGAATTCTGTTGACCTGATGCACTGGGCTGTCAAGAGGTACATCATCTGAAGACACTTCTTTCAGTGCCCTGATGAAAGCCTGAACGTTATCCTCTAGGATATCCACAAGATGAATCTCCTTCAAGCTGCTTTTCCCATTGAATTCTTCCAGGGTATTCCTGATGGCTGATACAATTGCATTTACATACTTCTGCAGTGGGAAGCCAAAAATCCCTCCGCTTACGGAAGGGAAAGCTATGGAACGATGATTATACGTTTCAGCCAGCTTTAAACTTGTTTCAATGGTCTTTTTTAACAAGCTCACACACTTTCCTGCCTCTTGCTCCCTCCACCGGGGCCCGACGGCATGGATGACCTGTTTGCAGGGCAGTTTCCCCGCTCCTGTGATCACCGCACACCCAGGCTGCAGATGCCCATTCTTCCTCACCAACTCATTGCACTCCGTCTGCAGCTCTGGCCCAGCTGCCTGGAGCAGTGCCCAAGCGAGGCCACCACTGTGTTTTAGGTCTTCGTTTGATGCATTCACCACAACATCAGCGTGATGAGTGCACAAGTCAGCTTTAAAAACCGTTATTACAACTCCGTGCATGAACATCTGCGTATAGTACTTGCCCACATTACTGTGTTCTTGTTGTTCTGGATATTCTTCTGGCTCCTCTTCCAGTCTGATTAGACAGTTAAACTCATGTTTCACAATGCCAGCAAAGAAGGGCTCTCTTTCTTTGAAATATGACTTGACTCCTGGCTCATTGATGACCACACGCTTGTAATGCAGAGTGGACAGCATTTGCTCAATGAGGGTGGTTCCCTTCAGCACCTCTCTTCTTGGTCCGCTCAAGGATATGACTTTATTGAAGTCAATTTTCACACGTTTATTCTTTAAGTCATCCAAGACAGAGGTCATCTCTTTCTCAATGTACATTAGGACTGCTGTGGGCTGTCCTCTGATGACCTTTTGTATTTGTGTGTTCTCATCTACGAAGTTAAAGAGTTCCTCAAAGGCTTTTGCTACTGCTTGAGAACAACCAGCAACAATGATCTCCCCCTCTTTCTGAGTGACTGTCACAGCTTCATTAGAGCAGTTCTCCTCAGTGAGTGCTGTCCATCCCTCCTTCTGGAGAACTGACTCATCCTCTAAAGTAATGCTTTTGTAGTCCAGTTCCTTCTTTAATTCTTCTTCTGCTCTGATGAGAGTTTCTTCATCACTGCCCTTCAGGAGGACAGCATCCGGGCCAAGCTCATAAAAGGCACTAATGTGTTTTGACAAAAATAGGCTCTGTGACAAGGTTTCGTTATCAATCCGTTGTAAAAACTCGAAAACAAAAGGGTGGAAAACAACAGTTTTCTTCGCCATTTTTTGCAAATTAGTCAATATCTCCCCTTTGACTTTATAAACTTCCTCACGCAGTCCATACAGGTTAATTATCTTCTGCAAATGATCGTAAGTTAGCTGCAGAGTTGGGAATTCCATGAAAATTCTTTCTTCGAAACCGATACTCTGCATAATTGCATAATCCCCCGAACTTAGAAACACAATTTCTTCAGTTGTTTGCTTTTCTCTTTCAATTTCTCTGGTGGCATTTTCTATCATCAAATTCAGTTCTGGGACGACGTTCTTCAGCACGTCTTTGTTGCCTACTACAACAAGTAAATTCTTGGAAGTAAATGGGATTATCAAAAGTTCGTCATGGTTAAAGCTTGTTCCAATGGTTTCCCACACCTCTGCACTTACTTTAAGCTTCACTACTTGGTACTTCGATATGCTAAATGAAAATGCTGTGGAAACCACTGTATTCCATGTCCTGATCAATTGAGACACTGATCTCTTCCTCTCAGATAAAGCAGCTGAAGGATGCAAAATAACTTTCGGCTCTGCACAGTCAACTTCAGGCCATGTTATCTCACAATTACAGTCTGCCATCTCAGAACGCATCGCGTGCATGAGGCTATTTTTTCTCTGTAAGAACTGCCAGACATAGGGATCCAGTGGAATTGTAACTGGGTCTGGTTTTCTTACTTGTGGCCCTTCCTTTCCATAGAGAGCTGTTCCCAGTGAGCCATAGTAAGGATAGACAGATATCGGTGTTTTGTTGAGTGAGTGCTGCTTTGACAAGACATTGTTTACATCTAAAACAAACAAAACAGATTACTGCCAACATGTAAACTCAAGGATCTTTAAAAACAACATTTGCTTAAAATAATGTTTACGCACAAGAGTAGTTTTACATGAATCTTCCCCCCCGTCTCAAACAACAGCAATTCCAAATTACTGAAGAGTTACTAGTGTTAAATGCTTAAAGCTAAAACTAGGAAGAGGCAGCTAAGAAGTAATGCTGCCTAACTCCAGGATGAAATATGTGCACCACAGCACTGCCTCTGTCCCCATCTCTGGAGATGCTCCAGGGAGACCTCACTGTGGCCTTCCAGTACTTGAAGGGAGCGTATCAACAGGAGGGGGAATAACTCCTTAACATGGCTTGACAGTGACAGGACAAGGGGGAATGGTTTTAAACCAAGACAGGGGGGATTTAGGTTGGATGTCAGGAGGAAGTTTTTCACTCAGAGGGTGGTGGTGCACTGGAACAGGTTGCCCAGACAGGTTGTGGATGCCCCATCCCTGGAGGCATTCAAAGCAAGGCTGGATGTGGCTCTGGGCAGCCTGGCCTCGTGGGTGGCGACCCTGCCCACAGCACGGGGGTTGAAACTAGATGATCTTTGAGGTCCTTTTCAACCCAGGCCATTCTATGATCCTACGATCTCTGTTATACCCTGCTCAAGCCACCTAACACAGTCTGGGCTACCAGTCAGTTTTATCAAGTCACAGCTCCTCCGTGCTGTTCCATCAGAGCAAAGCAGCCATTTCTTCAGAAAAACCACACTTGGATCTTTAAGCGAGAGGACCACAAAGACATAAGGGCTTCACATCTCTGCATTACCTTGATGGTCCTTGAATGTAATGATAGCTGCACCTTCATCAGGCAGTTGAAGAACATCTGCCACTTGCGCACCTCCATTCTTCTCGCTTTCAAAGTAGATGGATATATAGTCATTGGGTGTGTTAGGTGGTATATTTTCAGCTCTAACACAGTTTGTTAACTCGAGGAGACGCGCAGTTAAGTTTTGCTGCTTTGCTCTTTCACTGCGATTCAGCTTCTTCACGATGTCTGCAGTAGCTGCAAAGAGAAGCGGAAGAATAAAAAACAAACCCAAGATTGAACCAGCAGCTCGTTCTCTGCAATGATATGAGCAGGCTGCCACTACCTGACAAGCCATCCAACAACATGCTGGAGCCCATACATCTGCATCTTCCCACACCTCCAATTTCTGTTATCTTTTGTTCACCAAATGGCCGATCACAATTACTGAGGTACAGCTACCACAGCCAGGATTTCTCTGTCTCTGCGCAGTAGCACTTGGTCTCTTCAACCCCAAAAGAAAATAAAGTTCAGATTCATTTATACGTAGACAGAAAGAAGCTGAATTTAAACGTGTTTTTTTTCAGTTTTAAGATAAATACAGCCTCTGTTTTTGCTATTTCCCACCCTGTTATCATAATGCTAAAAAGCAGGTTAGCCACTTCTTGGTCAAACACGTATCTAAACGTTTAAAGTGTTTCCTCTAGGCTACACCAAAAATCTGGGACTGGACCAGGAAGAGAGGCAAATCCTTTCCATCTTCTACAGTAGAAAGCTCTACATATGGGTTTCTCAAAGATGAATAACTTATTTGGTTAGTTATGCCACTCACTGATCCTCTGACAACTTCAAGATTTCTGAGCAGCTTCATTCTCATGTGTTATTAGTACTACAGCCATTCCCACAAAACTGATTTACACTCGCATGTCACTTGTTTTCATCACATTCTACCTTCTGAAAAGACATTCAGTTTTGTCCTCCATAGAAGAAACAGTTCTCTCCCCCCAACCCCCATCCCCTCTCCTCAATCAAAATCACTGTGTCCTTAAAAGGGCTCAAGTACAGCATCAGTCACAGATGTAATCAGTTTCCTGCTGTCAATTTAATCAGTTTCTTCTGAAAACAAAGCTCTGCTTCCTCCACGTGAAGCATGCAGTATGATGAGCATGCAGTAGCCCCACAACCAGTTGGTGCTGCAGCATCAGGCAAGCACGTGGCATTAATTCCACAGCAGGGATCTGGGGAACAGACTTCAGATGCTGCTGCCTCCCTAATTCCCTCCAAACCTCCAACTCGTTTTTAGTACAGTAGGTTCCCCAGGCCTTTAATAACCTTGGAAGGCTCTGTTCTAAGCAGCTCAGTTTTCCCTTGAATCCATGCAAACTTATACAGGTTCTGCTTGCCAAAATGTGTAATCACTGAGCTATGACCCACTGTATCCTCTAACGGCTTGCATATGGCTAACTTTCAGCCCCACCCACATTCTACTCATTATTCTCATCTTCCCTGGCCTTTTTCCCAGATGAAAGACCTCATCAGTTGTTATAGACCCAGTCCTCATTTCATGCAAGATCAGATTTGCCCTTAAACCTATGAGAGGACACATGGTTCACTTCCCACTTTGACTTCTTCCCACAAACGCAGCAGCAGTTAGGCAAGAAAAATTCACAAGCCACATTTCTCCTTACCAGCATTTCCAGTAAAAGTAATGACAGCAAGATGCATTTCAGGTATCATTTCCACACTGAAGTCCCCATCTTCCTCTGACAAGTCACTGATGTTCTCTATCAGCATGGTTAATATAAAAGCACTTATGGTTTCCTGTACATTCTCAAGCACAACTAAGGGGGAAGGAAGGGATGCTTCAGAACTTTCTGCTTGGTAATGCTCCCGGGCAGTCTCCACCTCACCAGGCTTCACAACCAGCTCGGTTTTCACAGCTGAGTGATGCTCCCATGGCGAGGCACCTAGTTCCATGTGGAAGCAAACACAAAAGATGCCATTTTTCCCTTCATCCCACCCTGAGTGGATCAATATCTCAAGTTTGACAAGAGATACTTCCCTCACGTGGAAGAAGAAACAGAAATAAGCCAAAATTACACCGAAGGTTTGAGTCGGGATGAAAGCAAACTTCCGTGAGCTATGCGGCTCAGTCTCCCCTAAGCAAACAAGCCAAGGCAGGACGGAGTCCTTACGCTGCCCACGGGACGGGGTGCTGCCGGCAGCTGGGACGTCCCAGGAGGAGCATCCTTACTCACCGTGCACCTCTGGGGGAGTTCGGTGGGGCGGTGCGTGCAGCGGCAGCGCGGGATGCTGCGGGGACGGCCCCATACGTGCGGCACGGGGTTGCGGGCGTGCGGCGGCGGCATCGTCCTCCGCGGAGATGGGCGCAGACGGCACGGCTTCATTAGCTACAGATAAACGATTTCTGAGCTCGTAGAACCTCGGCAGGAAGGAGCGGGGCAGCGGGAGACAGGCGGTGGGTCACGGGGCCCCGCGGCTTACCTGGCAACTCGGCCTCCGCGGACGGCTCCTCCGGCGGGACGGTGACGAGCAGCGACAGCTTTCCCCGGGGCCCCCACTCGAGCTCGNGCCCGAGCGCTTGGGGCTCTGGAAGTAGAGCAGCAGCTTCTTGCGCAGCGCGGCCGGCGGTGCCGCGGGACCCCAATCCCCGCGCACCAGCAGCGGGAAGGAGTGCGGCGGCGGCCCCGCCATGGCTGCGCTGCCCCTCCGCTCACACCGCTTTCGCTTTCGTTTCTCCGCCTGGAAGGGCGATACCGCCCCGCTTTGCCCCGCCCGCTCCGTTACATCCCCGCCGTCGAGCCGATTTTCCTTCTTCGGAGCTTAATTTTGGCAGAGGGCTGCGGCGTCGGGCGTCGGCGGGGTTTCTCCACGGTTTGCTCCAAGAGGCGTCGCAGAAAACCCTGCTAATGGGTATTGCTGCTCATCTGCCCTGGGTAATTCAGTGCGCACCCCATTAGAGCCGGTTGTGTTAGCTTCTCTAACCGTTAGGGTCACGTGCCTATGACGTTGTGTGGTCAGTACAGCCACAGTTGCTGTCACACATCACGTTTACAATTACAGCCCAGATTTCCAGCAAGCAATTAATGTAAAGGACATGTGGGTGGTACCCACTGTGGGCTGGGTGCCCTCTTTGCCCTTGTGTAAGGGATCCACAGTCCCACCCCAGCCACGTTCACAGCTCTGTGTGTTGTCCAAACCCCTGGTGAGAAGACAGAACCCTTCCTAGTGACATCCTTGCCCTTACTCACAGTAAGGCAAAGGGTCTCAAGGGCATTTCCAAACTCTGATTCTTCCTGTCTCTTTCCCATTAGACTGTGGCTCCCATTAGAACACACCAGCAATTCCAGCTCTTCACCAGCAGCCATCTGATGCACCTTTTCCCAGTGCAGAACAGCATCTCCTCAGAGCCCTCAGCTGCTCCTTCTCCCAGGCTGCCCCCTTAGTCCTTGCGACTCTTCATGTCATTTCTTCATTCAAAGAACTAAGGCACCTCGTCCCATTTTCCTTCTCTTCTACAGAACAGCATCAGCTCCAACACTGAGTTGTAGTTAACTGACCCATCAAGCCCATCCACCGTCCACCAACAATTACAATAATTTTCTACTCATAAACAGATCTCCTCCAAACTTCTTCCAGTGGATCTCAAAGGAGAGCATATGGGGGATCTGTTTCATACCCGACCGCTCCCCACCCACTTCTGAATGGTCCCTGCCCAATTCCATGAGGCTGGGCACAACCCACCTGATATTAACACGACAGAAGCAGCAGCCACAGCACAAACACCCCCTGTTGTATTGTGCATGCAGACTGGATGGTGTTAGAGGTCCTTCCCAACCTTCATGACTCTATGGCTCTGTAAATGCATGGCAGCTTTCCCTGAGAGCACTCCTCCCCCTGTTGGCCCTCAGCCTGCAAAGCTGCCACACACAGGATGGGGATCCAAATCACTTTGTTTGCTAGGAAGCTTCTAAATAAAGAACTGACAGAACAACATGCCTCTGTAGATCTGTAGTAGAAGAGGAGGGACATCTTCTACTGAAGAATGCAACAGTGAGCAGGTAGCGATTTGATTTATTATATGGAAGGGCCTACAGAAATAGTTACATGCGTCAAAAAATATGGCTACACCAGGTAAAACCTGTCTGTCTTCCACCAGCACGAAGGCAGCTGGCAGCCTACTCAGACAGCAAAGTATTTTTATCATAGAATTTAAACCACATGTTGGAAGCAATGGGAAGAACAGTGTTGTTACACACAAAGCTGACTTAAAAGAAATATTTTAAGCTCAAATACTACAAAAGGCAGTGAGCCAGGACCCCATTACTAGAGGTGGCCGTAAGCACTGTTACTTTCCTTTTGTTCCAAGGAGGCTCTCAGAGCATCCAGCACCTTCAGACACAGCTGAAAATAGCAAGCACACAGCCTATCACACACCACTGTCAGCGTTAATTGCACTGTTGGAAGCCACACCGTTAATGCCATTTCTACCCTGGGAAGAAAAAGAAGCAAAAGATGATGGTCATATACAGCTGATCCTGCATCCACGCATAAAAATCCTCCAGCACGCAGGGTTACATGATGCCACCCAGGATGGCTGATGTCATATAGTGAAGCTGAAGTATTTGGCAGAAGAAAAGCTCGTAATGGCTTTGTCAGTTCAGCAGTCAGAATGAAGGCCAGCAGGAAACAGTGCAGGGCAGATTCATTGGTACAGCAAGAGTAAGACACACAACCCACTGTCTGATGAGCAGCCTCACGGGCCCCAGATTGTGGAAGGCAGGAAGTACATAGGGAAGCATTGTTCACAGGAGCAAGTCACGTGCAAAAGGAACAAACACAGTTTGATCAGAAGAGATTATTTTTCTTAGCTGACAGTGGAACACAAGTGACTTAAGTACAGCAGTTGAGTAAACCAACTTCTCTCTTCGTAGTGCCAGAACAGGAACAGAACTGCTGCACGTTGAGTCATCACGCCTCAGGCTGACACATTCCTTTACTCAATTCCTCTTGCTTTCAGTTCTGATCGAACCCTCTTCAGATAATCAGGATCAGGGTAACCAAATCTAGAAGGAGAAAAGAATGACTTGGGCTACATGTACCACGGGGCACCTGGCAGTTCTGCAGAACCTGCTCATTAAAATGCCTTCCAAGTTATTCACACGTTTCACACACGTGCTTCTCACTGTACAGAAGACAGATCCCATGTCACAGGTGAGATAAGTGCCACAGAAAGGGTAAAGCTAAAAACTACCCAGGGAAGCCTTCCTGCTGCCACTGACAAGTGGCCTAATTACGGAACGACACCACTTACTTCTGAGGTCCACCATGCGTGGAGGTTTTGTGGTGGATGTCGTTCCACGTGATAACATCTTCGGCACCAGTAGTGCGTGAATGCCCCACTGTGAAAATCAGTCTTTGGTTAAAGGCTCTTCTGAGGAGCTGCAGAACTTCTCTCCCTTCCTCATTGTCAGGCAAGTATGCCGTTCGGGTAATTCCATAGTAAGGTTTCCCTGGGTTTGGATGGTTCTCCTGTTGGGTAGAAAAACAAAAGAAAAGGGTATAGTATATCACAAAGTCTTTGAAGGTGTGGAAACCTCAATCGCAGCTTTTACAGTACTTCCTACGTCCATCCTTGATCCCTTCAGAAGGACACAGCATGACTGCTTTGGAACGTCTTTTTCTCATCACAATTTCTTTCAGATGCTCCATTCCCATTTGCCTGTCATCACTCATGCATCCACTATTACTTTTAACTTTTTCTGCCTCCTCGCCCATCCAAATACCTGTCACCTCAGCCCTGACTTTTCCAGTCATCCCATTTTCAGCCCTGCTCGCGACACCAAACACGATTTCTCACCTGGAAATCGTACAAGCCAGCCTGCTCACTTATCCCAGACAGACACTTCTCAGACAGGCAGCTCATTCCTGCTGCTCTCAGAATGGAGGGCTACCAGCTGACAGCTCCATCCATCCCTACAATGCTACTTCACTCAACATTACTGAACTAAATACGTGCAGATTTGTACAGAAGGCGGCGATGTCTCTTCAGTGCATGTATGGAACAACAAAGCACTGAATTTCACACTCAGCATTGGTTTTGCTGGAGGGAAAGGATATTTCATGGACCTTCAAGTATACTTACAGTTTGAATACCGCTTTGCATAACGTATTCAATCTCAATAGTATTACAACTGGGATAGCCAGGGAGAGACGAATGTATCGTTTTAGAATGCATTCTTCCCTCTGGTTGATCTCCTTGCATGATCCCATAGACAGTATTACAAACAGGACAAGCTTTCTTGTAAGTCAAAGCCACTTCGATGCACCTTTTGCAGAACGCGTGTTTGCACTTTGTCAGGACCTCTTTATTATCAATTTTCTCCATGCAAATAGGGCACGTGTCATCGGTGTCTTCTGTCTTTGCCTTAGTCTGTTCCATGGAAGAATAACTGCTCTTTTGCCTGCTGCTGTATTTCTTCTCAGATGCTCCTGAAGCTTCTTGTTTGCTGAGATCAGAGGACAGTGCTGTCCTTTTTTCAGTTTCTGCAGAGTCTTCAGCATTAAGGAGGCACATAATGTGCTTTTCAGCAGCATGAAGACGGTTTGGTAAACCACACAATATTAACTTGTCTTCCTTCTTCTTAAGTGCTACATGCAGGCTTTCCAGATGCTTTTCATCCAGAAGCACATTTAATTTCCTCTTCTGATGTTCTGAAAGCTTCCAGCTGATGTGTTTTTCTCCCAACATTGCAAAGGCATTCTGAAATCCATTGATGAAACTTTCAATAGAATGTGAAAGCATATCAGAAGTTTTGTTCTTAGGCTTAAATATCAAGAGCATCTTCTGGCTACCTGAACTGTCTGTCTTTTCTATTACAACATCAAAGTTTTCTTCAATGTTTTCAATTTCTTTTCTTAACACAGGTTCCAACAGCTTAAACACGGAAGCATTAACTTCAACTCCATTCCTGCAGGTGCTCACTTCAGATACTTCAGTACTCTTTTCATCTCGGTTGTTCTCCTTTACCTCTGCTAGAAATTTTTTGGCAGCTAAAATCTCATTTCTTGGACCGCGGAGGAGCAATTGATCATCTTCTTGTTTGGTGAGAAGATTACTAAACTTAGCATTTAATTTCATTATTGTCTCATTTAACTGGTAACTGTTTGCTATGGGAACTTCCTCCTGTGCCACATCTTTGACAACCTTCTGAAAAACGCTGGTAAAAAAATCATTAGCCCTTTGAATCGATGTGGGACTCGTACCAGAAGTGAAGGACACTGACGTGTTTCCGTTGTAACAATCTTTACTTTTTATACACACTCCAAAACGATTACACATTTCATGAATCTGTTCTCTGCAGGTATGACAGAAATATTCGTAGAGAGCTGATGGAACTATAAGTGCATTCGTGTCTTCTGTGTTCAGACTATTCTCACCTTCCAAACCTTTCTTACTTTCGGAATGAGGGAAATCATAGCGTTGGTCATTGCCTGCAAGGACATCTTTAAAGTAACAATAAGCTTTTTCGATATCTGTATAATCTCCCGTCAGCTTCTCAGAGCCATCAACATCGGGGTTTCCTTCTCTTTTTAAGTTTGGACAAATCGTAGCAATTCTCTCCCTCTGCTGTTTGGTGAACATAGTGGCATTCAATACCGCAGATACTGTAAGAAAAATCTAAAAAGAAGACAAGAAGGTATCAATATATATATTTTCCTAAAGTTGTCAGCTTGGTGCTGAGTGTTTTGAGTAAGGAAAAGCTCGATGCAACTCTGCATAGGGCCAGATTAGTATGGACGAGCTGGCACAGTGTTTCTTTGATGCCAAGAATACACAGTGATGTGCACGTCTGTAGGCACACAGCGTTAGAGGTCTCACCATGTGGGAGCAGCCTTCGGTGTGGGGAACCTGCCTGTTTTTGGACACACACTGCCAAAGCGACGCTGGGGAGCGCGCTCCGTGCTGATGTGCGGACGGACGGCGGCACAGCACTCCTAATTTGCTGCCCTCTCCCGCCGTATTGGAGGAGCCACCGCGACCGACGCGTGGAATATGACACGCCGAAACGCGAGGGGCAGCGGCCCCGCTCGGCCCTCCCCGACGTACCTTTCCGGTCAGCGCTTCTGCGGCCGCGTCCCGGTGTCCCTGAGCCGCCCGCAGCCCCGCGGGTCCCGGCGGGGAGCAGCCCCGGGCTTGGCCGGGGTCGGCCTGCTCTGTACCCGGGCCGTCGCTGCGAGCCCCCTCCCCGGGCTGCAGGATGACGACCTTCACCCCCTTGCCCCCCAGCTCCAAGGCGTGATCCGCGCGGGACTCCACTCTCTTCTTATCTGCGGGATGTGACAAAGCGTCGTGAGAAGGGCTGCGGGGACCCTCCCGCAAGGCGGTGCCCCCTGGCCGCGGCCCTACCTCGCTCCTGGGAGAAGTACACCCGGAACGTGCCGGGCTCGGGGCCCGCCCGCACCTCGCACTCGCCTCCCCCCGAGCGCTTGGGCGACTGGAAGTAGCTCTGCAGCTTCAGCGTCGCCTTCTCGCCGCCGTCGGGCGCGGGGCAGAGCCGCACCAGCAGCGGTAGCGCCATGCCGCCTCCCCGCCGGCGCCCGCATTCGCTTTCGCTTTCGCTTCCCGCGGTTCCCCGCCCCGGGCCCCGTCCCGCTCCGGGAAGCGGCGCTGCGGTAATGGGCAGCTCCCAGGTAGGACGGCGGCCCGGGGTGCGGTGCCGGTGCCCGGAGCCGCCGCTGTGCGCCCATGGGACGCGGCCGGGCCGCACAACGGCCACCGAAGGCGGTTTCCGCTCGCGGGGCCGCGGCGTGGGGAGCTCCGGCTGCGGGTGGGGCGCGGTTCTGCCTTCCGGGCGCGGCCCGACGGGACGTGCGGGATTCTGGCGGTGAGGACGCGGACGCCGCGGGGTTAAATAGTAACGCGTTTTCTCTGTGCTGTTTTTGTGACAGAGCCAACAGTCAGAGAGCCCGGAAGACAAGAGAGGTCCAGGTAGGAGTCTCCTGGAAACTGTTTCATCGCAGACTGCGGCCACGGGCAGGAAACTGGGAGGTGTTGGCATGGGACAGCTGTAAACGGCACAGAGAGACCGAGACAGGTTGGAGCGGTGGGACCAGGAGAACCTCGTGAGGTTCAACAAAGCAAAGTGCCAATACCAGCTGGGGGACAAAGGGACGGCGCAGCCCTGCCAGAAGGGACCTGGGTCTACTGAGGCACCCACATGGGGGTGGACGGCAGCTGAACTGAGCCAGCAGTGTGCCCGGAAAGCCAGCCGTGTCCTGGGCTGCGTCAGAAGGGTAAGGGAGGGGATCCTGCCCCTCTGCTCTGCGCTGTGAGAGCTCACCTGGAGCACTGCGTCCAGAGCTGGAGTCCTCAGTACAGGAGAGACACGGACCTGCTGGAGGGCAGCCAGAGGAGGGTCACAAAAATATCCCAGGGATGGAACAGCTCCCTGTGAGGACAGGCTGAGAGCTGGGGCTGTTCAGCCTGAGAAAGAAAAGACTGCAGGGAGACCTGAGAGCGGCCTTTCAGTGTCTAAGGGAGGGCTGTAAGAAGGAAGGGGATGGGACTCTTCGGCAAGTTCTGTGGTGACAGGATAAAGGGAAAGGGCTTCACATTGAAGGAGGGAAGATTTAGACTGGGTATAAAAGCTCTTTACAGTAAGGGAGATGAAGCACTGGCACACACCCAAAGAAGTGCTGGATGCCCTGTCTATGCAGACAGGTCAGGCTGGACAGGGCTCTGAGCACCTGACGGAGCTGTAGCTGTCCCTGCTCACTGCGGGGGGCTTGGACCACTTCAGCTCAAACAAATCTATGATTCTACAAAGTAGCATACTCCAAACAAAAGCTTGATTAAATTCATACAAACTGATTTAAACTAATTAAGAGTATGACTGCATATAGTGACATTTGCCACCAGGGCCCTAGGGACAGCATACACTTCAAGATATGTATGAAAAGCTTTGTCAGTGCTTCTTTTGGGTTTGACTTTATGTTATTCTATGTCCTAGGGCCCAGAATGGATGAGGGCAGCGTGATGATCCCCGTCAGTACAGATACTTACCAAGTTCTTAAGAAAAGAGAGAACAGTCTACGAAACCTGATACACAGAAAGTTTGCTTGCACCATGACCTGTACAGAATGTGCCGTCGAAGTGTACAGAAAAACATTAGCACAGGGAATTCAGCTGTCTGTCTGTAAGGGTGATCTCACAAGTCACAGGGCTGATGCTGTGGTCAATGCAGCCAATGAGTACTTGCAACATTCAGGAGGTCTTGCTTTAGCTCTCGTGAATGCCGGAGGGCCAGAAATAACAGAGGAAAGTAAAAGTCTTATTAGAAAAAATGGAAAAGTCACAACTGGCAGAATAGCAGTGACAGGTGGAGGGAAGCTCCCATGTAAGGAGATCATCCATGCAGTTGGTCCAAAGTGGTACTCGTCTGAAAAGGATAAATGTTGTGTTCTTCTTGAGGAGGCTGTTGTGAATGTTCTGAGATACGCTAGTGATCCGAAGAACAATATAAAGTCTGTGGCTATCCCAGCAGTGAGCTCAGGTATTTTTGGCTTCCCGCTTAATTTGTGCGCTCAGGTGATTGTAATGTCCATAAAGCTGTTTGTTGAGACCACACCGAGCTGCCTCAAGGAGATCCGTTTGGTGAACATCTGTGAGCGTACGGTAGCAGAAATGAAAAGGGCGTGTGAGATGTTTCTGGGTGAAGGCAGCTCACTGCAGGAAACTGTTCCAGCTCCGCTAAGCCAGCCTGTGCCTGTCATCAAACATGGAAACATTCGCTTGCGTATCCTGAAAGGACACATTGAAGAGCAAAGGGTAAGTCTGTCCTGCAGTGCAATGAGCACACGCTGCCTCCACGTGTCTGCAGGCTTTGGAGCCTCAGAGCACAGAACATGTGTTGGATTGGCCCACTAAGTTGTTGTTTTTCAGCTGGATGAGGATTTATGAAGGGTAAATAAATTCTGTCCACAAGCAGATATTACTTAAAATGGGTATTGAGCATTAGAAAGGTTTTGTTTCTTTTTTGTTACTGTGGGATTAAAGTAAGCAGCAAAATACTGGATGATTAATAATAATATATCTCTATATCTTCTAACAGCATCGTAGGAGTTCACATTTTATCATGCATTCCCTAGAAGTCTATGCTTACTTTTTTGCCTTGTCTTTTCTTCTGTATTTTATATTATGCCTGAAAATAGCTCGCAGAAACAACGTGCACCTCACCTTTAAACACTGAATCATTTATATTGAATCAATTTCCTGGACAGAAAATCCAATGCAAAAAATGTGAGCTTAGTCCTACTATCCCAACAGAGGTATTGGTCAGACAACTGCATCACAGAAGAGCATCAGCTTTTCACAAATATAACTTTTACATTAAAGAAGTCCCTTCATTCTAAGCTTGCAAGCAGTAAACTTGAAGTTTGCTGAAACTTTGAACTCTCTCCTTCTAGTCTACAGCTATTGTCAGCTCTGTGTCTTTGGATGGCAAGTTCTGCTCTGAGATTTCAACACCAATGCTGCGAAAAGCAGGTCCAGCTCTTCGGGAGGAAATTCTGTCTCAGCTGAAGCAATTCCGCTATTACAAGGAGTTAATAGTAACCAAGGGCTATAACCTGCCCTGTGAGTTTGTACTTCACGCCATATGGCCGCAGTATAACCACATGGTGCTTCTGTGTGAGGTGAGCATCAGTCAGACTGGATTTTAAATGAAGATCTTCACGTTGAGTGATGCGAGGACTAAAGCACTTCTTTCTCCTGCAGCAACTGAAGGAGGCAGTTCACAGTTGCCTGTGTTTCGTTCAGGATCATCCGTCGCCCACAATTTCTTTCCCAGAAAAGAACTGGTCGTTAATGCTGCCTGAGGCCACAGTGGCAGAGACCATGATTGAAGAGGTTTTAGATTTCGCCATGAAATACCCCGAGAAGAAAATAGACGTGCAGTTTGTCCTTCACCCAGATGCTGATTCTACCTTTCAGGTAATACATTTGTTGCTAACTACCAACAAGTGGAATCCAAAATTACTGCAGACGTATTCCGGCGGGTGACTACAAGCTGAAATAAGGTGAATTCTGTACTGTTTATAACCTTTGCTCTGAATTCATCACATCTGTCAGCAGTGGTGTAGCAAAGAGTGTACTCCTAACTGTGCTAGTTAGGCAGTAAGCATATCCTTCATCAGGACGTTTCTTTAATGGGTATTGTTGAGTGATGTCTCCCTCAGTAGCACTTCTCAGAGGCTTTCATGAAGAGGAACCTTGGGGCAAAGGAAGGGGGGTTGGTGTGGGTTTTGAAGCTGAATAAAGACTCGTTAATGGTAACCTGCAAGTCATGTAATTACATCCGCTGCAGTTTTGTGAGCTCCACATACAACCAGAGCCACGGGGGACTGGGAAAGCTGCTGTTTAACGTGTAAATGTCTTACCTTAGGGGACTTAGAATACGAGAAACACATTCGATAGTCAGGAATAAAATTTTGGCCAAAGCTGACAAATATTGGCTGCTGACGTAAGTTCAGAATTCCTTACAACTGCAAACTGCTTATCTAACAGCTTTGAAGAAACAAATAGGTTGCAAACAGCTCCTAAACCTTTCTCCTTCCAGATTTTCCAGGAAAAAATGAATTTAGCAGCAAGCAAACTGGGAAAGAATAACGATGGAAGTGATTATTTGAGTAAGTAATGAACAGAAGGGGCATTACAAGTGAAGGAGCAGACCAGATCTAAGGACCTGAAATTGCGTTCCTTCAGAAGTAACTTAGTAACTGCATTAAGTGGCATGAGCAAAGGAGAGGGTGAAAGCCTGGGAGAAACACAGTGCCTAGACAGGGCTCCTTTGGCTTACCACCACTAGGTCTCTGTTACAGCATAGCTTTTGGCTAGGACCTTGTTGGCAGGCACTGATCACTCCATGGCAAAATTCTTAGCTCAGCAAAGTGACATTGTTCCTTTAGGCTTGAGAAGTCACCAAGCAAAGGAGTCATATATAGTAATCCAAGTGATACACCTATTGTGGGAAAAGTTTAACACAGAGAAGTCATGCAGTCACCTCAAACACAACAGCGTAGGATATGCATGAATAACATGTATAGGTGCATAGATTTATCTCCTGCTTAGAAAAAAATATATGCATACATATATATACACACACACACACCCCAGATATCTTACTTTTCCAAAGCAGAATTTCAGAAGGATATGCTGCCATCGTTAATTTTGGCATTACTTGTCACTATCACCCGAACTTGTCATTTTGACATTGATAGGAATGGAGCTGGTCACTTTTTCGGAAGTCTTTCAAGCAAACAAAAAGCCTGAGCCATGCTTCTTGGACTCATTTAAAAAAAAAAAGGACAAAAAACCCCCCAAAAATCTACATGTTGCTTTGTGGCTGTTTTCAGGGAAACCTTCTGCTATCTGAGCCCTTTTTTGAGTGGATCAGAAGAGTAGAATGTTTCTTGCACTGCACACTTCAGGTTACGTGTAAGAACTTGTGATGAGAGCACTTTGAAGTTCTTCACTCTCCCAACGTGCTTATATAAGCAATTTTTGTTCCAGGTATACAGTCAAGCAGTCAAGGCATAAAGAAGACTCCAGATAACAAACTGGCTATTGAACTTAAGGGGAAGACACATTTTGCATTGAAAGCAGCAGAACTGTTGATCCAAAGTTTGGTACAAACTCAGGAAAGTCACTCTGCTGTTATTGAAAACAACTACATCTTTAGTCTTGGTACAAAGGAATATGCAGAACTATCTCGAATGAAACATTCAAGTGTATCTATGTCAGAAAATGTGAAAGATGGGAAAGCAAGCCTAGAATTTCATGGACCCCCTGATGCTGTGATTGATGCAGTGCTTGCAACTGAAAAATTACTGCTTTCTATGCAAGAGCATGCTACAGCCAAACAAGAGGAACTGCTGCAATTAATGGGTATGTAAAGTCAGTAAGTGATTAAGTAAATAAGCACGTGAATAAGGTAAATGAGAAGCAGCATATATTGCTGAGAGCAGACAAGCATGCTCTCAGTTCACACACACCCTGAACACTAGTTTAGTTGCTGACAATACCATACTTCACCATATGAGCCCTGGAGAGACCACTTGTTGCTTTTTGCCCTCAGTAACTCACTGGCAGCACTCCCAGGCCACAGATCGTACAGGAGCTGCCATCGTGGCACAGCCAGCTCTAATGCTGGCCTCCTTCCGGGCAGCTTAACTTCAAAGCCTCACCACGGGAGACTGAGACAATTGGCACTACATTAACACACACTTTTTTAAGCTCTTTTGCTAGTTACAGCTGCACCACTGTTGGAGGACCCAGCAGTGGACTTGTTCTGCAGCCCCTGACTTCATTAACAGTTGAATTAGTGCAATTACCAAAAGCTACAGCGTATGGTTTGTACAGTAATTTAATATGGGTACTGCTGCATCAAAGTTTGGCTGTGGAGAGATATAGAGAAGACAACATTGCTTTTCTTTTGATTCCTTTTTTTTTTCCTGTTTGTATTTTACTAATTATGGAAACAACATTATGAATATGATTTCAGTATTAATCTCTAGCATTCCTTTGGAGAATATTTAGCATTCTTTGCTCTTTGCTAAACTACCAGCATGAGTATTGGATCCTTCCACCTTGCCTTTGCTTCAGCTATTACCACAGCTAACTGTTTTACTTCCTTGTTTCCAGGCCAACCAGAAGCAGATCAGCTTCCAGAAGGACACCTTCACAAGACAAACGCTACTAAACAGTTCCAAATATTCCAGGTAGACTCACACCTTCAGGCATTTAAGGACAGACAGAAACAGTTTGAAAGGACTGGGCTTCACATCCTTAAGGTAAAGAAGGCAGATGTGGCAAAATTCAATCTCAAATGATATAAGTAACTTATTTAACATACATTTTATAAACTTACATGAACTGTTTTCAGCTAACTTCAGTGAGAAGCGTTGGATAGTGGCATGGTTCATTTTCTGGGGATTAGCTGCACACTTCAGACCCTTACCTGCTTTGTGCTCAATGCATGTATCCTAAATCACAGGCTCTTACTTTGAAGAGCACTGCTCGAACAAGAGCACTTGCACATTTCATGGATAACTGTCTGTTTGCTTATTTGTGTTACAGATCCAAAGAATACACAATCCCCTTCTATTTGCTGCATTCCAACAAGTGAAAAAAAAACTAGAAGGAAAAGGAGTTACCTCCAGAGGAACCCACAAGTTGTACCAGCACGTTCCTGCTCAGTTCTGTAGCTTGGTATGCCAAACTGGATTTCACAGAATATATTCTCCACCAACAGGTAATATGACTTGCTGTGATGTCTTTAATCAAAATGAACAGTGACTGACATGTGAAGTTGGATTAAAATCAGAAACACTGGCTATGCTCCACTACAACTGCTTCTTAATAGCATTAAGAGTCTTAAGAGCTTACTGTTTTCTGTCCTGACCTGCAGCCAGTAAGGCTCTGGGAAGATAAACCTGGATTCCTGTCTAGCCCAGCCACTGCTCACAAAATTGTTAATGTACACATAATGCCACAGCCAAGTTTCATTTTGTTGCTGCAGCAGCCTTTAAAGAAGGTCCAAACCTATATTTACTTGCTGCTAACATGCATTCAGCAGCTTGATGAGAAGCAGTCTTTTAGTACTACCACCCCATGAGAACTGATTGTTAAAGACTTCCTTAATATTGTTTGCTCTTCTCCAGACCAAAGATACGGAGCTGGCATCTACTTTAAAAGGAACCCGAAAAGCCTAACTGAGGATAAAGGGAAGAAGGAAACAGACTCTAAGATCTACGTGTTTGAGGCTGATGTGTTAACAGGATTATATACTAAAGGCAAGCAGTCTTACATTATGCCACCAGCAGTGGAAGGAGATGCCAGTATGTTATACGACAGCTTAGTAGATGATGTAAGCAATCCTGACATCTTTGTCATTTGCAACAGTCTTCAGGCCCTTCCATGTTATTTGCTGACTTGTTCCCAAGTGAAGGAGGGCCCCATGGATCTCTGAGGAAACCAGCAGCATCCTAGGGAAAAATTAGTCAGAACTGCAGCTGTTGCGAAGACCCCCTCACAACAAGCTCTAGTACTTCGATTTCAAGAGGGTGCTCTGCCTCCTAACATGGTGATCTAAGGGCCTCTTGGCAGCTCTGAAACAGCCTTGAGGAAAAGTAAGCTGATAACATTAAGGAGATTAGAACAAAGTGATTGAGAATTAACAACGAATGGAAAGCATCATAAAATAGTTTAAAATGGTTTACATGTCTGATAGTATTCTTAGCTTGTGACTAGGCATTACATGTTTGCATTTTCTTTCTTTCATTACACAGTCTCAATCTAAGGTATTGCATATAGTTTTAAAACCCAAGAAGCCAAGGTGGGTTTGATTCTTACATTTCCTTTTGATGTGTGAATGCATCAGGTGAACACTGCTTCCACCTTAGGATTTGCTGCTCAGTAGTTATGACAAATGAGAGGCAGTTCTTCAATATTTCTAACAGTAGTTGCTATTAGTTTTTACTAGTTAAGAGATTTGGAGCAGTACAGATTCGCATATTCAAAATAAAGAGTACAAATAATACTATCAGCTTATCTGTTACTTTTCCTCTTATTTAAAGACGTGACTTGAACCCTATTTGAGCTTCAGATTTCTCAGTGCTGTTCAATCTTTCTGAAAGGCTACCATGAAAAAAATTGCTTGTGACTTTCTTCTTTGTTTGGGTGGGAGGGAGTTTTCAGCACAGAAGTTTGGATCTACTGTAAAAAGTTCTAATAAGCATCATTTCTGGAAAAGCTTTAGGGATTTTTTTGGCATAGCACATCAGCCTTCCTCCTCCTCTGAATAAACAACAGTTTTCATAGCAAAGTAAAATTCTGACACCGTTACACAAGGACTGGTAAAGATGTATTTCTTTAATAACCTTTTTTATTAACTGATGTAACTGTTTTCCTCACTGCATCTGAAGAACGTTGGGAGTATGTTTAAGAGAAAAAAAAACGGAGAGAATTTGAACAGCTTTCCCCAGTGCTCAGCATGTGCTTTCTCCCTCCATATAACACATTCAGTATTACTGAATATTTTTGTGGTTTTTTTTCCTAGTATATAATTCCTACTCAAGTTCAGCTGCCCTCTCTGCACTCAGCAATATAACATTTCTCTATACAGCTTTTTAAAAAAATGTAACGCAAGATGTATATAGTTATGTTCATCTGGTCCTCAAAAAGATGAATTTCATGTACAGAAACTAGAAAATGAACCCAGCACAACTAGATGTACATGGAGAACAGTTCAGCTGGAAGGAACCTACAGTGATCAGCACATCCAGCTGCCTGACCACTGCATGGCTAACCAAAAGCTGAAGTGTGTTATTAAGGGCATTATCCAAATACCCCTTATTAAAACAATTACCACAGTAATTGAAAAGTACCTGATCTTAGGCCTACAACAATCAGTTAACTAGAAGCTACTCCACAGCCTCTGGAATTTCTCTATCATCCACAATAAGAGTGTGAATAATTCCTTCCTTTCGTTTTCCACTACTGACAGCCTTAATGTAACAGCTGTGATCACCAACACTGAAGTGAGTTTCAGTCCCATCTTCTACAAATTCACCCTGGAAGAAAGGAGACAAGAATAAAAACAAACTTCCTTCTCATTTTGAAGTTTGCATCCATACCTTTGGTTTGGGAGAGTGGAAAGACTCGTGCACTGCTCCAATGCAAGCACAGTTTGACAATTAAACGTGCACTGAGAGCTTGCTGGATTATCTCCTACTACTTCTGTTACTGTTACATCCAGGACAGACTGCTTGTGGCTGCAGTTATCACAGTGACAGCTCTGGTGAGAAAGCACATCCTTCAGGGATGGGGAAGCCTACGTAGTATGCATAATGAAAACCATCATAAAATGAAAAGACACTAATACACTAAGATTTTAAGCGGTGATCTGTTATGCACATTAATGCAGATGTGACAGATTTTATTTGCCCCAACAAGATGAACAAAGCCCTGGGGTGCTTAGAGATCAAAAATCAGCCATTAAAGAGCACAGGTGTTCAGCTTTCAGTTACCACCAGTTTGAGCAGGTCTGGACGAGGTGGCTCTACAGTCTGTGTCAAACTTAAGTCCCTGCCATGCTCCTGAGTGTTTTCTCCCTAGAAACCCTGGGCAACTGACCCCAGAAGGTTAATTTGTCTGACAAGTGTACAGCATTGGTTATCCTTATATGGACAGACTTCTACCACCTTAACTGCTAAGCCAGGAGACAAAGCATTGTTATGTTATTCTGTTAAATACAGCAAAGAACAGGCCAGCAGCATACAGGTCTAGAGGTATGCCCATACTCCATGCCCAAGGGAAGTGACATGCTCCTTGCTGTGGCTCAGCTAGCATGTCACAGATGAGCACTGTGGCCTACTTTGGTTATATGAGAGCCAGAGCCTATGAAAAACCTGTGGCAATGATCACGTACCGCTGTCTCCATTTTTTCACCGTTGCACCACACATCCATAGTGTCCTTTTCTGTGAAGAAAAGAACAAAAAGTAGAAAGAACAGGAATCTCCCTCCTTCCCCTATGGACAGGATGATCTACAAATGTTAGAAGTTTACTGTTTGATGTTACATTTAATTCCCTGGAGAAGATCCTAATTAACCACAGGACCTGGGCTACACAGTCTGTTCTTATAATGGAGTGACAGAAGGCTCTGCCAGCAGTGGGCAAACAGTTTTTGCTATGGATATATACTTTAAAATTCACATTACAGACAATGTTGACGACGTGACGTAACAGAGAGCAGAGTACTGCTTGTTTTTTAAGTAATTATGGAGAGAAGGATACTGGGCTCTCTCACAGCACTGAAACTGCCTTTCTTTGTCCCCCAAACATCTTTTTCTCAGGGTAGCACATTCTGTCCTTAAGCTCAAGAAGAAACCACAGCCCAGGATGCCTTGTGCCCAGGTGTAACCATGCAGCAATACCTAAGAGGAAGCTTCACCAGCAGATGCCACAAATTCCTCAGTGGAACCCTTCCTCTCATCTTCTTGTAACTTTGGAAAAAGGGGCAGAAGCAATGTATAACCTCACTACTGAGGCAGCATTAAAACATCATCTGAAGGTTTTAGATTAAATCTGTAGTTTAAAAGCAGGGCAGAAAACAGTATGCTGATTAATCTACCAAAACTAAACAGTAATACTGACACACTTCAGTTCACGACTCCTTAGCTTCAGCTTTTGGTTTATAAAGGAAATCCCAGTTACTGTGTTAACAGACACCACACTGTATAAAACTACACACAGATGAAACAAAATTACTGCTTTTCTGCCTATCTTTGGTGTCTAACCCCAACCTTCTCCTGACCACACAGGGTTTTACATTGCAAAAGTGCTAGCTACGAAACTATGCCTTCTCTTAATCACCAATTACTGAATGCATGCAGGCTTTTTTGAAGGCAGCAAGGTGAAGTCATTCAATATTTACTCACCCAGAACAACTCTGTAGTCTGTACCACCCAAGCTCAGTATCCAAGTGTTGGTTGTTTTCAACCTGTTCTCCATATATTTCTTGAGGCTTCTCCCATTGATCTCCAAAGTATACTCATATGCAAAGCCACTGACTGCATCAATGTTAATAGTAGCTCTCGTTTTGGATGCTCCAACAATGAATGTTTCCTTACCCACTAATTTAAACATCCATTCTTTTCGTATTACTTCCTGGAGAAGAAAACAAAGACAATAGGTATTAATCGATGAACCTGAGAACTTGTTTTAGTAACTCAGAACAGTGAAACAAACCTCAGGAAACAGCTCAGCACTTAACTGTCTTTTTTTCCTGAAGGTACAAACATGCAATACTCTGTAAGTACCAAGCACCTCTGCTCAAGGATGGCAAAGCACTCTGTGATACTCACACCTTAACTAACTGAGACAAGAATGATGTAGTTCATTACACGAGGACAAGTTAGCCAAATGAATACACCTCACTTGCACAAAGTGGTTTTTTGTTTGTTCTGGTGACTTCTGAATGGAAATGCACTTATATAACTGTATCATAGTGAGTGTTGAGCATATAGCAATTTCACCTTTCCGTCAACATAGACGACACGTTTTCCTGAAGTGGTCCCATGCTCAAATTCAATTTTATGAACGCCGTCACTTAAAGCTACTTCCCAAACAGCCACCAAATCTGTCATCTTCTCTACGTGGCTGTACCGAGACCTATGGAAACATCAACAAAGCCGATTAATTGTCATCAAAAGAACAAAAACAGGCAGGTAAGCAGGCTCACTCTAACACCATACAAAGATACACAGCCATCCAACCTCTAGAGCTTCCAGGTGATAGTATAGTTAAAAACCATGCTTAGAATTCAGATGTTCCTTGCAGTTATTTTTCAGCAGGCTTTCAAACACAGCATTTCATCTGCTCTCCGAGAAACTGCTTTGTTAGTAGTCAGGGTGACCAGCTCAGCTGTCACAACAGTTTGTTCTAACAGAAATATTACCTACAAACGCAACTCTGCGCACGCAGGGGACTGGAAAAGACACCCTTCCATTGAGATCACGTTTAATGCTCGGCACAGCCGCCACTGACCGTCACAGTGGGGGATATCTTTCCCAAAGCCGTCCGCGCCGCAGCTCTGCGGTTTTACCTTACTTCCTCTTCACTGAGAGTCACCTCCTCACGGGATGCCATAGGAACCAAAGGGCTTTTAACCCTCCCAGCCCCAAACAGCCACACCGCTCATCCCCGCCCACCCACAGCACGGCGGCCAGGCCCTCCCTTACCCGCCCGCCACGCTCCGCCCTAAGATGGCGCCCGCCCGTCACGCTCCGCCCCAAGATGACGACCTCCCGTCACGCTCCGCCCTAAGATGGCGGACGGCCCCCTCGCTCAGGCGGGGTCTTCTACTCCTTTCCGCCAGGCTTCTGCTTCTCCCCCGTCGGGGCAGGACGAAGCGGACTGGCGGGCGCTCAACGCGCTGCTGCGGCGCCGTGGGCTGCAGCCCCTCAGCATCGCCCCAGGTAACGGGGCGCTGGGAGCCCTCGGGCCGCCCTGGGCTCGTGAGGTTGGCGGTGGAGGTGCCGAAAGCCTTCGGTTCAGGCTTTGTTTTACTCTTTGTTTCCAGATGCGGTCGCCTTGGATAGTCGGTCTTCTCTGGGGATAAGGCTTGCGTTAAAAACGTTATTGGAAGACACCGACCGACAACAGAAGGTGATGCACGGGTTGATGGAGGCTAACCGTAATCTCAGGTAAGGTGCTGTGGAGGGAGCTTACAGGTAACACAGAGCACCAGCAGTGCCCATGTTCTGTCACACCCAACGTCACACACCCCTTCCTTGACACTTTTGTCTGATACACAGCAGTATCAGCCCAGATCTGCTTGAGCTGCTGTCTTAACATCTTCCCATAGCAGCACGTTTCCTGTGCCTGCTGCTGCTGCAGGCTGTTACTGGGCACCACACATAACCTGTGCTTCCTTCACTGTATCTACTGAAACGAGCTCAGTTTAAATCAAAGGTCTGTGTTTCTAGAGATGAGGTACTTAAATCAAAGGTCTGTGTTTCTAGAGATGAGGTACGACAGGAGCGAGGTCGGGCATCTCGACAAGAGAAGCGGGCGAATGAATTGGAAAACGTGGTGGAGAACATTAAATCAAAAATCCGTCAGCTGGAAGATGAGACGATAGCTAAAGTTTGCCGGCAACAGAATCAGGTCAGAGAACTTCAGAAGGATCGAGTGGTTTCACAGGTAACCTCGATAGCCCTCAGACAGCACTCAAGCTTTTGACTTCTCTTGAAAGCTCCAGAAGTATATGCATTGGTCAAATAAACACGAGTCTTGTGTCAAAGTGCACTATTTGAGCTAAAATTTAACATTTCATGAATAATTTTCTAACAGTGAATTGGAAAAATATACAAACCCTTCTTCCACCAGCTCTTTTGTCCACAAGTGCCTGTGTGGACAGGTGGAGCACCGTCTCCAGCTTGTGAGCTACAGTAATTTCAGATGTTCCTGTTATCTCTCACAGGCAAAATACCAACAGCAGCAGGAAAAGCTGCAAGAACAGGAGGAGATTATTGCCCATCTGCAGCGGGAGCTGTGCAGAGCTGGGGCGGAGGAGCAGCAGCGTATCGACACTCAGACCAAAATGTTCTGCCAGTTTTGCAACAGAGCTCCTAAGTCCCTTCTAGATCAGCAGTAAGAAATTTTGTTATATTAGCGAATGAATTGCAACATTAAAATGAATAAATGGGTTTTATAATAACTGTTCTTGATACACACATGGAAAAAAAGTCGGAGATCTTAGGAGTGCAAGCTGAATAAACGTATGGCAACAATTAGACAGAATCGTAGAATCACAATTCTCAACCTCCGTATCCACTAGGTGTCAGCAAAGGGAGCAGAATGGTTTATTCTGGAAACTGCATCTCCAGTGATTTTGTTCTGGAACTTGTAACATTTTAAACTGTAAATTTAAATAACAAAGCAAAAAGCAGCAACAACATCAAAGTCAGTTTGGGAAAGCAGTTTTTGTGCCTGCTAACTGCAAGCATACTTTCCAGGCACCTTGTGCAAGTTCTGAAAATATTCTAAGCATTCGTTACCTGCAACAAAATCCCCATCTTTCAGCTGTAGTTAGAAGTAAGACAACTTCTAGGCCTCAGCTGGCTGTTGCCTCATTGTGCTGGTGTGGCCTATTCCATCCAGGTCTGCCTGGAGTGTTTAACCTAGGAGGAATTCCAATGGGATTGTGTGTGTGCTTCTGTTTCTTGTGCCCTCACTAAACAAGAAGGATCACTGAGATTGGTTCCCTGGCTTTTCTCACCTGTATATTCAAAACAGAAAATCTCAGAGCGACTCATACTCATAAGGAAACACAGTTTCTCAGCTGTACAGTTTTCTATGGCTTCATTTTCTTGCAGCCCCTTCCTTAGAAAGCACTTGTAGTTTCTATGGACATGGAAGTTATTAGGCTATGTGGGACCTGTGCTCTTGTATCACCTCCAGTGGTCCCTGCAGCCCTGCAGCTTGGGACTATTTCATCTTGTTAAGCTTCCTGGGTGAACATAGCCACAAGATATGGGGGCTGTCTGAAGGGTTTAGCTTTTGTCTCCTCTTGAGTCATTTTGCCACTTTCAATCTAATACACAGTTAATGTCTCTACATTTCTTTCTTGGAACACTGACTGTGATATGAGAGAGAACCTACTCATTGATGCAGTCACTTCTGAAATACACTGGAGCTGTGTAAGCTGTCCTGTTCCATTAGGTCTGTAACAATATCTTCAAAATGCCATTTTTCCTTTTTCAGGTTTCTCTCTCTAATTGATTATTATGAATCTCAAATTAATCAACTGAAAAAGGAGCTAAGGTGAGTCTCATCTAATGCCTCATGGTCCTACTGCTCAAAGTTTTTTCTCCTTGCTATTCTTAAAACTTGGAATGGCAATTGTTCTGTTTTCCAGATGTCACTAAAAAGTACGAAACAGCCAAGGGCTGTAATGGTCTTGGAAGTTTGGATAAATTTTGGAAATGACTCTAGGTCATTCTGAGCAGCTGCTCAGTCAGGCCAGTGCAGCTAGGAAGGTGGTGTATTTAGACACTGGAGCTGTAATCCTTTGTTTGTTTTTCCACTTTCTCTTTTGTAGTGGCTTACAGGCAGCACTACTGCATTAGCTATGCTTAATTCACTTTCCTAAAAGGAAAGAAATTAAAAACACACACAAAAAAAAGGAATACCAGCTTCTCAGCTCCATCGTGTTGCTTGTATGATACAGAGCGACAAACGGATCCCTGACATTCCCATAAATTGAGATTATTATCTTGAAAGCTGAAATTAGATTTCCTTGTGCTGTAATTTCTCGAGGAATAAATGTACTCAATTAGTATACGAAACAGCTTCCCAGAATAATAGAGAAGAGTGGTGGCAGGGTTTCTGTTCTGATCATTGCTCAATTTATGGAAATTTTGTCACATGTACCTGCAAACTAAACAACCTTAGATCTTTGTGGCATTTGAATTGCAATAAGCTGAAACAATTTATTTTTCCTAATAGGCAATATAAGAAAGCTGAAGATCATACACAGAGGGAAGTAAAAAGCAAAGAAAAGTTCATAAATCTAGATGCTACTCCGAATTACAGAGCACTGCTCACGGTATGGAACTGCTAAGAATAACTCCATGCAGATCACTAAATGGTAACCCCTGAAGAGCACACAGAGATGCATATGTGTTTGGTTTCTGTTTGCTCGTTCTTGTCTTCAAAGTCTGTAAACTCTCTGGGCAGCATTCACTGTTTTCATGTCATTGTGCAAACATTCAGTACTGTGCTGTGAGTTCTCTGCTTCTGTACCTGTGGGCTACTACAGCAGGCTCTTGAACTTAAAGAGCGCTGTTTCCTCACCTATGCTGCCTTACTATATATAACAAATGGGAATCTCTCTTAACACCTAATGTGCTTGAAGACATTCAAGCTTGTTGATTATGGAATGAATGAAATGAAAGAAATAACAGGGTGTATGTTGCAGTCTTTTCAGAATCAGCTTGTTGAAACAAAAGCCAAGAATGAACAGCTTTTGCTTGAAAATACCAATCTCAAGAAAGATTTGGAAACAAGGTGAGAAAGGGTAAACATCTTTCTTAAAAGCATGTCAGTAGGCTTGGCTTTGCCAAGAAGAAAACTGAAAACCCAGCAACTCTGAAAGCGTAGTGTGAAATCTGCCTTTAAAGTCAATTCATAAAATAATTAGTATTTTAATAAGGCAGCAGCAATCAACCTTTCCTCCCTATGCTGCTTATAATAACATCTATTAATGTCCAACACGATGCACTGTACAACTACATTGATATTTGCACTGTATTCAGCAAAAGCAGTAAAAATGCATGTGGGCAAAATTATTCCTTTCAGTGGTAGCATTACTGCCAAGCCTGATTTCCACTTCAGACCTGCTGGGCAGGGTAGAGAAGCAGATGGTTTTAGTAAGAAAGCCTGAGCCAGCAAAATCGCTTTGGGTGCTATGCTATATCTGTATTACAGTTATTGCCACAAAGAAATGTGGTAGAATTTCATTTCCAGAATGAAGTTATGGCACTAGTAATGCTTTCTTACTGTTTCACTTGGCTGAATTTTATAGCTGTCTTTCTATGCAAGGTACATTTGCAAGGTAATATGGTACATTTTCTTTCCTACAGACCAACTGTGCAGGAACTAAAACTTTACAAGCACCGAGTGAAGAAACTAGAGAAAACTTTGAAGAAAACTATCCAGTAACCATTTTTCTTCAGTAACTTTCATGAATCCTCTGAACTATTGAAAGGCAAAGATGCTCTGCAACTAATCACATAGATAGCAGCTTCCAAAGCACGTACCTTTATCACCACTGTCCCACTGTGGTTCATGGGCAGTAAATGCTCCTGCATCTCCAAAGACACCCTGTGAATCTCTGAAGTGGTGGCATGGTGTCCAAATAGGTGCACAGCACTGTTTCTTTGCAGTTTCATTTTGTCTTTTGGGATCGGAGTGCTACCATAGGCAGGGTGGGCAGGACCAAACTGTGTTGTCTGCCCCTTCTGTGAGCTATAAAGCAAGTTACTAGTTGCTCTGTGGACTATTAATGACAGTTGGTGAACCGTTGAAGATACCTGAGGTTATGCCCATGTTGTCCTTAGAAATTTACTTTTTTTTTTTTTTTNTGAAAATACCAATCTCAAGAAAGATTTGGAAACAAGGTGAGAAAGGGTAAACATCTTTCTTAAAAGCATGTCAGTAGGCTTGGCTTTGCCAAGAAGAAAACTGAAAACCCAGCAACTCTGAAAGCGTAGTGTGAAATCTGCCTTTAAAGTCAATTCATAAAATAATTAGTATTTTAATAAGGCAGCAGCAGCAATCAACCTTTCCTCCCTATGCTGCTTATAATAACATCTATTAATGTCCAACACGATGCACTGTACAACTACATTGATATTTGCACTGTATTCAGCAAAAGCAGTAAAAATGCATGTGGGCAAAATTATTCCTTTCAGTGGTAGCATTACTGCCAAGCCTGATTTCCACTTCAGACCTGCTGGGCAGGGTAGAGAAGCAGATGGTTTTAGTAAGAAAGCCTGAGCCAGCAAAATCGCTTTGGGTGCTATGCTATATCTGTATTACAGTTATTGCCACAAAGAAATGTGGTAGAATTTCATTTCCAGAATGAAGTTATGGCACTAGTAATGCTTTCTTACTGTTTCACTTGGCTGAATTTTATAGCTGTCTTTCTATGCAAGGTACATTTGCAAGGTAATATGGTACATTTTCTTTCCTACAGACCAACTGTGCAGGAACTAAAACTTTACAAGCACCGAGTGAAGAAACTAGAGAAAACTTTGAAGAAAACTATCCAGTAACCATTTTTCTTCAGTAACTTTCATGAATCCTCTGAACTATTGAAAGGCAAAGATGCTCTGCAACTAATCACATAGATAGCAGCTTCCAAAGCACGTACCTTTATCACCACTGTCCCACTGTGGTTCATGGGCAGTAAATGCTCCTGCATCTCCAAAGACACCCTGTGAATCTCTGAAGTGGTGGCATGGTGTCCAAATAGGTGCACAGCACTGTTTCTTTGCAGTTTCATTTTGTCTTTTGGGATCGGAGTGCTACCATAGGCAGGGTGGGCAGGACCAAACTGTGTTGTCTGCCCCTTCTGTGAGCTATAAAGCAAGTTACTAGTTGCTCTGTGGACTATTAATGACAGTTGGTGAACCGTTGAAGATACCTGAGGTTATGCCCATGTTGTCCTTAGAAATTTACTTTTTTTTTTTTTTTCCCCTCTGGAACATTGCTTAGAAAATACTTTTTAAAGCAGAAATCTAGTATTGACAAAGTGTCAGTCTGGAATTTCACTTATTATTCATCTACATGTGTACTGAATACTACATATTTTTAGCACAGAACATTATCTGAAAAATGCACTGCTTTAAAAATGTTCAGTTCCTCATTTTACACTGTGTCTATTTAAATGGTCTCTCCTGCAGTGGGTACGATTTAGTAGTTTTGGTCTGGAAGCCATCCTATGGTATGTGTTTGGCCTACTGATGACCTACCACATGTGTTCGGCATGCAGGTCTTCAGGGAGCAGTGCCAGAGGAGGAGCAGAAGAAAAGAAAGAACCTGAGAGTACTGCAGGAGATGAGCTGCATGCAGTTTGCCAGCAGTACTTACAGGTATGGCAGCTTCATTGGTACTGTGTGCATCCAGCACTTTCATAATGAAATAGGAGTAAACTGAAGCATGCTCTTTTGAATCCAAGAGCAAGGTCCTGAACATAACGCTGTGGCAGTTGATGTAGGCTACCTTAATGTAAACTACCTGAAGCTACAACAAAGCAGGGACTAGCTCCAATCAGTGATTTAGCCCAAATTCTTGTCAGGATAGGGCACAAGGATCAAGGTCCTGTGCAAAGCATACCATTCTGTTACAGTCAAAGAACTACTGAGGAGATAATAGCTTTTCATTCTTCCTTGAGTGAAGAGGGAGCAAATACTGTAAAGCTTAATAAAATATAACTGTGGAAGTAACAATGTTGTGAGAGGATAAATGAAATATTCCCTCAGTGGGAAGTCTACTTGTATTACTTATATATCTTAGTATATTTTTAAATCTTTGAATCTATGACATATTGGGTACAGCTATTTAAGTCATTGCTAGTAACTTACTGGAGACATTTATTGTTTAGTGTTTAGGTGATAGTAACTGGTGGTAAGGGAATTTATAATAAAATGCTCAGTTTGAGCAATAACTTTTTTTTCCATCTGTTATTGAAGGTGTTGTCCAATATTGATTCTATTATACAAAGACCAAGAGCTCCTCCATTAATACACAGGCGCAGTAAAGGGCCAGTGCAAAATTCTACGAAGGAGAATGGACAGGAATGTGGATTTGAGCACCTCCCACTCACTATAGAGATGTGGGCAGATCAGCTAGTGGCCCTAAAGGTAATGCACTCTCACCCTTGGCTTTATATTCTTCCTTTAATCTGTTTTTGTGCTTTTGTTTGTGGTGCTGTCTGACTTGGTGTTAAATGGACAGCAGAATATTTAAGCAGTTACTACAATAAGCTGCATCCCCTCTGTTTTAAAAGGATTTACACAGGTCACTGAAAAAACTGTCTCTGGAATTGGTGCCCTGGCACGTTACGGATCCACAAGATAACAGAGAATCCATACAAGTTCAAGACCTTCAGTTTTTAGTAGATACAGTTTTAGAAGAAATAGAAAACAAGGAGAAGGTAATTCCTCCCACACTAATCAAACTTCTACATTTCAAAGCCTTTTGGGGTTTAAGAAATAGCTGTGTGAAGAGGTCCAATACTCAAAGACTACTTTCACATAATGGATAAATTCACCCTGGGGAAGACTGCTTTAATCAAAGTCATTTGACCAACTATGAATTTGCATTGCCTTGTAGTGTCAAGTATTATCCTGTTCCATCTTTTTCCCAGTCAGCATTCAGACTACATGAACAGACCTCAGAAACAACAGAAAACAAAGCTCCCAAAAGAATTTGTTTTTTCCATAAGAGTATTTTTGGTTTGCTGGATATATCTCGAGATTTAAGAATATTTTAAATATCTTGATTTAATAAGGGAAGTTACACCTGTTTTTCTCCATTGACTAGTTTTAAGAATGTTTTGCAGTTGAGAAGAGTCCTTTCTAAGTGGTTGCTTAGCAAAACTTACCCTTTCTGCTTTCTGCAGAACAGCCAGACTCCATCCTTGCCGACGCTGTTTGCAATAGTCTCTCACTTCCAGAAGTTATTTGATGTGAATTCTCTGAATGGCATTTACCCACGAATGAATGAGGTTTACACAAAACTTGGGGAGCTGACCAATGCTATGAGAAACCTCCATGAGCTCCTGGAACTAGGTAAGGGCTTGTCACCTAGCACTTGTTCAGGCTATTTCCAAAGGAAAAAAAAAAAAAAGTGAAAGCCCAGCTCTTCATGGGAAGTATGGTGAGCTGCTGAGTAATGAATAAACGAGGTGTGTTCTTCACTGGGAAGATAAAAATAGACTGTCAACTGGGAGCAAGCAAAAATCTGTTACTTGTAGGCCTTTAGCAGTTGCTGAGGAATAAGAGGGAGGCAGGAGAAAGAAGTAACACATGAAATTGAAGTATCTTTTACCCCCCTGCCTCCACATAAAGCCTTATTTTACGAGCACTGACTTAATAATTCTCCTTAATCAACTTTCATGCTCTACTTGAAATGCAAAGTTTGTTTGTTTTAAATTGATTTGGAATAACAGATAAACTTTGCTCTAGATTTCGCCCAGGAACTCGTTCAAGTAAGTATGTCCAGTCCTTAAGAACTTCCCTCTTACAATCCTAAAGGTTTACTTGTTTTCTAAGTATTGAATGTCAAGATCCAAGTGGCACCAGTAGTCAGAGGCCTGTGTAGTTACTTCTGAGTGCCCATTCATTCTCTTCTGGTTTTGCACTTCTGAAGAACAGCAGCTGCTAATCTTCCCTGAGCTCATGGGTTTAGAGGCTTGGCTGTGCTGCAGGGTGTACAGCCAGAGGGCAAGGCTCCTGAACGACTGAGGCCTTTGAAGCTTCATTCAAAGAGGGAAGCAGACTTCCTGCCTGCCACCACGAACAGGAGCTGAAGAAGCTTCTAGTCTCCCTCGTAATTACCAAGCAATAGAGTTCAGTGCATACCTTCTCCACAAATAGTTCCTCTGAAAGCAAGTGAGGAAAGGACAAAGAACTCAGTACCTTTTTACCTTTCATCACAGTAGCCAAAGCAGGTTTAAACCAACAGAGTTCTTGCTGTTAACAATATATCAGTGAGCAGGTTCCCTCTATGATGTACTTTTGTTGTGCTCTAGAAAGCCAATGAATAACCTCTGTATACACTGCCAGTTGGCTGCTTTCCATTGGCAATGGAGGACAGACTGCAGTACCATTTCAGTTAAGAAAATATCTAGCTCTGTCATGTTTTCAGCTACTGGAGGATTAATGAGATTCCCTCTTCAGTGTATTTCTCAACGTAGGCATTTTGTTCACTGTGAATGACGAAACTTGTATGCCTAGATCTGTGAAAGTTTAATAGAATCTGGGCACTTGTAAGAACTGAATTATGCCACCTTTTCCTGTTCTTATTCTTGCCAGAAACATGAAGTCTTTGTTTTCCAGATCGTTCAGTTCCACCCACTGTGGTGGTGGATACTGTTGGGAAACTGTGTGATGTCATTAATGAGAATGTGACTGAACAACTACAGCGGCTGCTGGGCACCCAAGACATCCACAGGTATTTAGATCTGTTCCATTGGCAACAGTTGTGCAAACATAAACCTTACCAATTGAGAGAGCTGCCTGACATTGATACTGAAAGGGACTTGAATCATTTGCTACACAGTCAGCTAGCTGTGACAGTAAGGGATTGACTTCTATCCTACATGGAACAAATCTTGATACTTTCAAAAGGGTATTGCTGGTAAACAGAAGAAATTAAGGTTCCCTTGCCATTACCTTGTTGATTTGCATGGATACAGTGATCAAAAAAGCCTCTTAAGCTTCTGTTTCATAAGGAGACATTGCAACTGCTGCATGTTGGTGGGGATGTGAAACGACTTCAAGGTTGCAACTGTAATACTGAAATGTATCAGTTGCTGAGCGAACCTGTACCTCAAGCTTCCTACAAATCTTGTTACCATCAACAATTACGAAAATAGAGGAGAAAGCAAGCTATAAGAGCTTGTATTCAGTATGTGCTGTACAAAGAGTTTAACTGCACCAGTAAATTTGTACCAGGCAAAGTTAACAACACTGACACCATCAACCTTTCTACACTCCTTACAGCTTTAACTATGGACAAGCTGCTTACAATACTCTTGCCTCCACCTCTGTAGCAGTTATACTGCCTAGGGTGGCTGATCTATTTAGCATATATAGCTGCAAAAATTACAGGGCACTGCGTAAGGAGGAAAGGAAGGATGCATATCAGGCAGAAATGGTGAAATCAAGAGATAATCTTTTAACAGTTGTTGACTGCAGGTTTCAGAATGTGAGAATGCAATTTTGGCGTTGCTGTATATACTAAGTAACAGTATTTTCAGAAAGCAGTGACACTGTATGGCAAAACAGCCAAGAAAATGAACTTTGAGTTCTAACATCTTTGATGTAATGGTCTTACTTACAAATTTCAGTATCATCAGTAAGTTAGAAGAACATGAATGCTTCTTTCCACCGTTTCAAGCTCTCATTCAAGATTTGCTCTCCCTTCTAGGTGAGTAACGTTTGCAACAGCTGTAATTATCTTCCTGACCAAGTTTCCTCCCAAGACTTTAAATAGCTGTCACACTTTGTTTACTCCTGGTGTGCAAAAAAAAAAAACACAAGGGAAGTGTGAGAGAAGGTGCTAACCTTTGCCTTGCTCTCCTTCAAGTGAGTGAAATAACCAGGTTTTCATTGAAAATGAGGTCAGTTACATTCAGCCATAAAATTTATAAGCTAAAATAACTTCCCCTCCCCCCCCAAAAAAAATGCATTAAAAGTTTGAGCAGTTTATTCCCTGCAGTAGTTTTTTTTTGCTCACTGGCTGTACTGCAAACATCTGAACTAGAATTTTGGTTGAACTTAAAGGTGCTGTATATACATCTCACAATTTTGCTTTCTGTTCTGTTTCAGAGATCAGTAACCTGGATGACATTTTACCTGCTGTACGGAAGCTGAAATGGGCAGCTAGTTGACAGTTAGCCTGGTCTGTCTTGGGAAGACTTAACCTGTGAGGCAGCCTGCTGCTTCACAGCTACCTCTAACCTCTGTTACCTAATGAACAGTTTCAGACTTTCTGATATAAATAAAAGTTTGGCTTTGCCACCCATTCTTTAGTGTCTCCAAATTCTTACAGTGACCATGAAACAGGAAAAACAACCACAAGCAACTGGTCTGCTGTGTCCTGGAGAGAGGACCAATACATACTGTTTTGATGGAAGAAACCAAAAACCACAAAAGCACTTACCTTTCTGAATGTAGCTGGTCAGCAGGTATGAGGTAAGGCAGCTTGAGCAGCGTTATCAATGTAATACTTTCATCGTTACCTTGGTTGTCTTGAAGAGCCTATTTTTTATATCTTCAGCTAGGTTAGGGATTTGTGTTCAGGACTGTCTTCTTTTCAAGCACTGCATGATTTCATGCTTCCTTCTTTGTTCTGCAGACTGTTGCTCAGTGATATTTCTTCTGGTTGCGGATTGAAACAGGCTGGGTTAACATAACTCAGGCTGAACGTATTTTAAGCCCACTTCAGGCAGCAGTTTATTGCTTTGTGCCTAGGAGGGATTTCTCACACTCTACCATCACTTTTAGAAGAGCACAGATAAAGTTCCTTAAGCAAGACATGTGAAAAGTTTATTGTAAACAAACAAATCCACCAAGCTTCCAAAAAAATATTTTGGTATATTTCAGTCCAATGTTAATAAAGCTCAGTTTCCAAAACTCTGCTGTTCCTCAGGCAGAACGATTTACTATCAAGGCTTATGAGATGCTGAAATGTTGTAACAAAGAACAAAACACGTTAAGGCATTACAGACTAAAACCTTAATGACATCCTGGTGAACTAACCTCCCTGCTTTTGGAAGCTCATCATATGCAGACCTGCAGCCACAATCTGCAAAGATGCTTTTCAGAAGCAGAATATCCACTTCTTTGTTTCTCAAGAACTGCTATCAGTCTTAACAGTTTATTTGCCATGTTCTGTGGCCTTACAGATGAAAGATGCTTTTTAAAAATTGATTCTTTTAGAAGTGTAACGCTTTCAGATATCATTAAAACAAGGCGAATAGGCTCTTAGGGAAATGAAACTGAGAACAAAGTAATCACACATAACTGACAATCTAAAAATATCTCCGTGTACCACACTTCCTTAAGAGCATATTCACATGTAAGGGTTCTTGGGAGGAGATGCACCTGAAACATCAAGAACAAATGATCTGCTATTCAGAGAGAAATTATTCCCACAGTTTTTTGTTTCACTTCTGAGAACTCATGTCAGTAGGATCACATGTCAGTGGGGTCATTCAGTGTACACACATCCTGAGCAGCAGATGGCTTCAAGTTTTCAGTGAATGTTTCAAAACACTTCAATTACAAAATAGATATGTACAGTCAATATAAAGTTTAAAAATTAATAACTTATGTACACGAGGAGAAATCAGTTTTTCTTGCGTCTGCTTCTTGTGAGCTCATACCTGCAAGACAGATACAGGAAGCAGTGTAAGACTTTCTTTAAAGAGTTTAAACTGTCACAGCAGAGAACTTGGGCAGCTTTACTGCTTGTGCTTCATAGGCAGGATGATGAAGGAAGCTTCAGAGATGGCCTCAAACCTCAGCCCTTCACCAGGAACCCCGGGTGAGTCAGTTCAGGCAGTTTGCCTACTGCCATAATTGCTATATACTTCCCTGAGATGCACAGAAGCTGGGCATGGGGAACCTGGTTTCCCTACACTGCTGACCACACTACTGGGAAGCTACTGGACTACACTCACTGCATTCCTTTGCCTCCTTCACTGAAGGATGGAGGAAGAATGACTGCCATTAACCTGAGACTGAGAAGGAAAAAAAACCAAGTAGTTGTTAATTTTTGCTTCAGACTGATACTTAAGGTTGACGTCTGAACCACAATGAACGTACAAGCAGAACTGTGAGTGGCTTATTAAAATAGCTTCTAAAAATGCTTTGTAATTAACATTTTATCATACATACATATTGCTGATCAGAGTATTAATTTAGTTAAGATCTTTATCCGAGTTATTTGTTGCAGATTTGCTTTAATAAACATAATTCTTTATTTATGTGACCCAGTGGTTTTTATGTAACTTAAAATATGCTGAAGGCAGAATAATTGACAGAGGCCTCTTATTAAAACCGTTTTGCAGGGTAGGTGTTGCACTATTAACCAGATTAACATAAAGCGTAGATAAAACTAACAGATTAATTCAGGTTAGTCCTGCACTTGCATGTTAAAATACTACTGCTGCTTACCAAAAGACACAGCCTTTCTACCATCACCCCAACGACACACACACAAACTCAGCAGTGCCATTAGCAGGAGTTTAGGAGATGAAACAAACTTACCACTGTGTAAAACCCTTGATTAAGTCCTCCTGTGACAAGTCAATCCGCACCTTTAAAAGACAAATTTTCATTTGTTTATTTTATTTATTCTTATATAAATTATGTACGAGTGGATGAGCTATGCTAGCACTCTTCCACATCAACTTTCAAGCTCTAGGGCTACGGCTGAGGCTCAAGGGAGAAGAGACTCATGCATTCCCAGGACATAGGCATTAGCCAGGACCAACACTAAAGCTCAGTTTCTTAGCAGCACTGAACACAGGGTTCATGTTTATTCCTCACAGAAAAACTCACTACTGTTGGCAAATTCTGAGTTTCAATGACATTTCTCTCAGCTCCAGATCTGAACTATTGGAGTTTTCCCCAAACAGATGGTTGGAGATCCCAAGAAACACATTTCTATTTCAGGAGGGCTCCTTTGAAATGAAGCAGTGTTGCCCATCAATCACATGAGCCCACGTGAGCTTCCAAGGCAATACAGTCCAACTTCAGCCAAAAGCTGTTTCCAGGTTGCTAGTTCTGTTATGCAGATGTAGCCACCAGAATTGCAGTTCAGGACTACAGGACTCTCTCAAACCCTGCAACTCTGTTAAACCAGTAGCATAACTTGATTCAACTTACTTTCCCCAGCTCCTTCTTCTCCTGTGAAATGAATGGCCTGCTGTTTTTCACTGCAACATCGAGTGCCCTTTTCTTGACCTCTTCCAAAGATTCAAAAAATTCAAACCTGAAAGGAAAGTTTTGAAAGGAGTGACTTAAGTCGAAAACTGAAGTCCTGTATTATTGGCCACAATAAAGCCATTTAAATAAAAAAGGAACATAGCTTCACACAGTGACCTTTACAATCAACAAATCACACCCAAAGTTTGAAAAGCTTTTACTGTTCATTATGAACCTTGAGACCATGGGTGCTCAACCATGACACAGTTTAGCAGAGCTTGGAGGGCTCACTACAACCCACACATGAACACAGCCAACTCTGTATGGAACAAAAAAGGCAATTACTTAGGTTTTATTACACTGTAAGAAATTTCTCCCAAGCCAGCTTCTTCCATGACAGTCTTGGTCAGACTGTTCACCAAGCCAGTGGGATGAAGGAAAGCATGCATCCGTGATGAAATGCTGTTTAACAACTATTTTCCCCCTTCATGGAACATCAGCATGTTTTCCATGCAACCTTTATTACTCAGAGGAAATAGCCAAGCCAACCCCCTAAGTTTACAAAGTAGGCTTACACCACATTAAGAGAAGACAAAGAAATAAACCTGTAGCAATTAAATTCTTGATGGCTCTGACTCACGGCTCTGGCACACATCATCACATGTCACATCAATTCTGTCCATGCTAAATCGTTCCGGTTCTGCCCACCTGAATAGTTCTTCCTCAAGTCAGAGTTGTAAAACAGGTAATGTGTTTTGGAGCTAAGTATTGCTCAAGCTGTTACACTTAATTGAGGATGTACAGGACATGCCAATACTGGGGAAGGAGAAAGATGCTGCTCCCAGCAGCAGTGCTGGCACTGAGCCTGTGGAGTTCATTGGAATGGGCTGAATTACCCAGGATCACCCCATGTTCATGTGCTTTCACATGTGTATCTTCATTTACACACTGGACTAGAACCACTGCTCAGACAAACCCCTCTTCTAAGTGCTACTGCAATTAGCTTTATACAGAACACATTCCTCTTCACTGGCAAACCTGTGGAAGTGTCAGCTGTCACCAAAGAGGTGGCAACCTCTGCTCCCTGCTCCCACCAGCACTCAGTGATCACATCCCTCTGTCTGTCCAGTCTCAAAATGCTCTGCATATGCCTGCCTTTGACTTTTGAAAAGATGTCAGATGAAACACCAGGAAAAGAAGTATGAGCAGAGAAGTAGGCTCTGTGAGGTGCCCACATGGGAAGATTGCCTCAGCAGTGACGTGGAGTTAAATGTGTCGAGGGGAGTGTCTGTGTGCAAAGAAAAAAGTGCAGTGTGCATCTGTTAGGGTCAGGAAAGGGGGAGGGAAGACGTAACCATACTGTATGCACAGCAAAGTCCATTTTAAGGACTTGCACACCACAGTTACAGAGCCATTTCTCTGCAAAGATCTGCAGATGTTCACAAGTCAATTGTTCACGTGCAACAGGTGCACACCTCATGCCAGCCCTTGCATCACAATGTAATTAATCAAGTATAATTAATGTTTTCTTACTTTTCATCATACTGGGGGTTCAGAGTTTTTTTCTTAACAGAAGTCTTCTTCCTGCTTGTCCATCTTCTATCTGGAAGCAGGTATATACGGACATACGGATCCACTCCACGATTGGAAGAGGGCACTAAGTTTCTGTTAGAAGAAACACGGTGTTGACAAGCAAGGCAGCTTCTCCCACTGTGTGCATTTTAATCCCAACTCTCTCAGAATCAGACCCACCCTTCATGGATTCATGATCTAAAAGCATTTATCATGGGAGCTGAAACATAAGCAAATTAAAATCTTATGGATGAGAAGATAAACAGAAATTCCACTACTGAATGCGTGGGTTCCTAACTCAGCTTTTAAAACATCAGTTATAGGTGTCAGTCATTGTTGTGACACTTACACCTCCTTCGGACATCCCAGGACATGTGTTAGTTGTCAACAGCATTCACCTTAGCTGGACAGTTTATGCAGCACATGGTTCTGCTCCAGCAGACAAGCTCAGAGAGCTCTTTCCCTTTCCCATACAGAGGCAAGCAGTTGCCAGCCTTACCTGCAGCCATTCACCAGCACAACAAGGCTCTGCCGTATGGAAGCATAGCGCACTGTGAGCTGAATCTCTCCCAGAGGCATTTCTGTCCCACTGTAAGAGTTACACAGCAAAAGCTTTAAACACAGCTATCTAACAGACCACATACAGAAATCTCACAGCATGAAGCCCCACATGAGCTCCACAAGTTGGAGATGCGTTTTCAACTAGAACCAATTCTCAAAGCACTACTCCTCTTTCTGACATCATCTGGTTTACTTCCTAAAAAGCTGCTGGACCACAGAGGCTCCACAGAAACAATGCTCCTGTTGGTGCTGGCTCTGCACAGAGACCTGCTCTGAGACCCAAAGTATAAATAGCCAGAAAAAAGCACCCAATGGCCTCCCACAGATGGAGCAGCAAAGCACAGACCAGTACATATTTTGTATGTGCTCTGCATACTAATAGATGCTGATACATACAAAATGGGATCCTTTCTACATCTCATTCTGCATGTTTCCAAAACGGTTTCAAATGCAAGAAATTGTTTAAAAATGGTTTAACAGTGGTTTATAAATGAGACCCTGCTTGGACATAAAGAATTTACCAGCCACAAAGTATTGGATTGAACAGCTGGAGCTGATTTTGCAGCCTTGAATTCACCTGTATGCAAGAGATGCTTACAAAAACCGAACTCTCTCAAGAGAAGAACAATTTAGCTGGAAGAGCCACCTACTTATGAAGGTCCAGATTGCTGCTACTTAGTTCAAAGCAGGAAGAAGGAAGAGAGCCTAGCGAAGTAATACTGGGTGCAAGCCTCAGCTCCTCTATGACCGGCAGTGTGGGCACTACTGCTGCCCTGGTATGTACTGCTGACGGCACACGATGCTCTGGATCTTGCTCACTCTCTGTCTCATCAAGGTTGGCAACAGTTTCACTTGCTGCAGGCACTGCTGAACTGTTACTTGTGTCCAGGACTTCACCGCTGTCTTGTTTTGGCAGGGATTCATGCACGGCAGTGTCTTTGCTCTCAGGAGGTACTTTTGAGACTTCTGGTTTCAGCGGGGAGACAAACTCCTGCTGGTTTCCACCCTTCTCCATCACATGCATGGGACATTTCTTCAAGGCACTGACACCAGCCTTGACTCTCTGTGGATCAGGTTCCTCAACATTCAAGGCCTAAAAATCACCAGAGAGAAAAACTGAGCACTGCTGCCCAAACACTGGTGTTAATACCAGCAGTATGACCTAGGATTAAATTTCATCACAACACTACTTAGAAAGCAGGAGACTGCATTTAGAGATGAAAGAAGGCTACAAACTAGCTATGACACTGTCTTCCTTTGTCACACTGTGTGTTTATTTACTTGTCTAAACACCGATCTAGAGCACTGTGAGAAAACAACCTTAAGCATTAGCATCTCTCACTGCTTTGCTGTTTCGATTTCCCAACTTAGATTTTCTCAGTTCCACTCTTGAACATCATGACAAGGTTCTTGGCAATGCTGCTGCACTAAGCTTTGGGAAGCCTCAAGGCAGAGCTCTCCACTCCTCCATTCTTAATTGCAGCTAAGGATCTTGTCACACTTCTACCTTCTACTAATTTGTGAAGCTAAATTGCTATCTTCTCTCCTGCATTTCACTCTTTGCCTGGCTAGAAATGGAAGCTCCTGCTAGGGAAGCCAAGTGAACACAGCAAACAACATCTTACCCGCAACACAAGTTTAATCTTAATGAAGCTGTCTGAACTGGAATGATCCAGCTGAAACCTCTGATCCAGAGTCATGTTTGGGTCCTTAAGTAAATGGGAGAGACATACCACTGACGTTCCCAGAGAACTATCCTGATCCTTGTCTTTTATCTAGGAGAAAAAGGTTTTATTAGGCAACAAACTGGAAAGCATGCCACTAGGGTATGCAGACCAAAATAAGCTTATTTACTTCAGGACATACTGTCAAGAATGGCTACTTCCAAACAGCTGATGCCAGTGTTTCAGAAGCGCAATGAATTATTATGTTTGGAATAAAAATCCCATCTCTAACTATGCAGAGAAGGAGCTGCCTTAGGAAAGTCAAGTAAATTCTAGGGCCTAGACTGTGAGTTTATGTGCTATGCAGAAATATCCTAGGCAGCTTAGATGACAACAGATCTACACCTTCACATGTTTTTCTAGTAATAGTTTATTCAGCCTTCCCAGCCTCAATATGTCTCAGCAAGTTCAAATTGCCCTCTGCAGCCCAGTGAAGAGCCACAGACCTGGTTGCAACTTTAATATACAGTAGTGCAACACAGGGCTTCATAAGGAGACAAAATACCAAGGTGAAGAGAGAGGCTGTGGCTGAGAGTTATGAATGCTCTGATATCTGACAGTAAAATACTCATGGCCCCACTGCACACAGATCTAAAACAACCTTTGCGTTTTTCAAACAGAAATATCCCTTGTTCTTTACTAAGACATTATTAATTGCATGACTCTAGCACAAAGGTGATACCAACATCACCTAATGGAGAACTGTGTGTGCAACAACAGGTGCTCCTTCCAGCTTTTAAGTAGGAGGACCCCAGTAGATGCAGACAGAAAGAACCACCACCAAGACCACATCCACTATGAGAGGTTTCCAAAGGAAGGGCTTTTCTCTCACCTCAACATGCAGCGACTGGGAGTGAGCACTGTGGACAAAGAAGGTGAAAGCCTGGCCCCATTTTGGATCTTTGTTGAAATTGCAGGTCTGCAACAAGAATGTGGCACACGTTTTAGCATGGTCTATAAGCAGCAAAGAATACTGTGATCACTAGAGATGATCGCAGTGATTTATTTATTTATTTGATTCAGTGATGCTACATCCCACCTATACACAGAGACTGAAATTCCCATGCCAGAAGTGTGCACGAGTGGAGGCTCTGACAAAACCAGAACAAGCTCTATGAGGAGTGGAAATGCCTAAGAACAAGTCAGGTGAGCTGCAGTTGGTCCCACTTGGTGTTGGCTGGACCAGCAGCTTGCCCCACCTGCAGCAAGGCACTGCTTCCTTCCTCCCACCTCTCTACCCAGAGCCAGAGCAATGCTTCCAGCTCACAGACACCTCCCAGACCTCTAGCATGATGGCAGGGAAAGGTAAAAAAGCAAGAGGGACAGTTTGAGGGATGTAGAGCTTGTAGGAAGAGAGATTATAGGAAGAGTGGGAGGGTACAGCTCCAGTGTCATCCACTTAAAAGGATATAGGAGCACAGAAGTCACCCATGGGGACTTTGGCTGAGGCTGCTCCACAAAACAGTTGCTTCTATTAGGTGACAAGTGCTGGCAGCAAGAGGAAAGGAACAGGGGAAGCTGGAAGTCTGACCTAGCTTGGAAGAGGCAGGAGGTGTGGCAGAGAAAACTGGAAACCAAAAGAGGTAAAAATGCAAGCAGAACCTAATTTCTGGGTGGACAAAAACAAAGGAAAAAAGGTAGTAGTTCCATACATTCGTGAACAGCCAAGAGAATCAATTAGTACATCTTGGGTGCCCCAAAGAACATAGGGCCTCTCTCCCTTATCCACATCTGGCTGCAGGACGATGAACACAGCAGCTACTGGGGAGGCAGAACTCAACAGTTGCTCATATTCACCAGGCAAAAATAAACATTAAATAATGAAAAAGAACTGAAAGTGGAGATGTGTGGATCCAGGTACATCTTGTCCAGATTTAAAACAAATAAACACCAAAATCCACAAAACTTCTACGAAATGCAGTGGCCAGGAGACTCTGAGTTCACTCTGATCAGTAAACAAATGCCAGCTTGATGCAAACGACACCCTACCATGAGAAAGTACAAGCCAGACTGGAGAATCATTTTTTCCCTTCTGCAGCCTTCAGAGAACTAGGTTACCTTGGCCCACATGACCTTGTAGGCCAGCAGAACAAAGATGCACATCTGTACAGCAACTGGTCAGATCTCACTAATCCAGCACAGCTCAGTGGCATGGAGGCATCCACATGCAGGTTGACCTCTGTCTGTAGCTATTATCCTAACGAGCTGATCACATCAGCTACACAAGTCCTGACTCCTTCTAGGAGCTACTTGGAGTTCATCACCTGAAAAACAGGTGGCATTTAAGAAAAGCAGAAGAGTCAAGCAAACTTACCTTGCTTTTAAGAGTCTTGCTTCCTACTGTGAGCAGGACAAAGGAGGAAGGTTCTCGTTCTGTCTTCTGCCATTTAATACAAGAAAGAAAAAGGAGAAACAATTTATAGATTACAGAAAGCAGTATCAAAGCACTACTCTTACTCAGAATACATGTTTGGAAAGCTGACAATAGTATTCAGATGCAGGACATCTGAAGAGCATGGTATGCAGGAGGGACTCCAGATGTAACACAACACAGTCTTACCCTCTAGCATCAAGAGATCACATTTAAGCCAAAGTTCTGTGTGTTTAGGTTTCAATAGGTGAGTAACTAAATATTTGTTAGAAGCTGGGAGGAAACAGATACAGAAGTGCTGAAGGCTCACTGGCCAGTAGAGAGTTTTCATCATTCTGTGATGAAATAGAGCTCTCAGAATTGTTTTCCCAGGCTCAGAACATGCTGTAAAGCAGCTACAAGAGATTCTATAGAACCAAGCAGCAATTTATTTCCAGAACTAGCAATGCTGAACCTCTTGAACTATGGTCCTCCACACTTACAGAGTCTATGCTGAGGCTGAGGAGATGGTCTTGACACACACACACACAAAAAAAAAACAATTAAGAAAATAGTATATAATAAAATTCAGGATTATCACGTGTCATGTGTATCATGATGTAGGTAACCCATCTAAAATGAAAAGAAGACATTTAGGAAGGGAGGGAAGCTTCATTCACTGCTCACAGTTGTGGCTGTGTGTAGTTTGTTCAAGAAATCAGGGAGAAAGACATCCTTTCCTACATCTGCAATTTACATCACAGCAGTAAGACCCAGTATTTAGGGAGTTAAAAAGTAACCTGGAGCAGTGAAGGGAGGCATAACGATAGAGTGACTTCTGAGTCTCTGAGGAATCAGAGATTAAAACACAGAGGCAAAGAATCTGGTGGTCTTGTCTCCCATGGACAGGAAGGTTAGTTACTGTGAATAAATGAATCCTTCTACTCCCAACGGGGCAAAATGAAGCTGGAACAGCTTGGGATGGGAAGAACCCTTAAAGCAGCATGAAGGGTAGCACAACTTGGTCTGATGTTGGAAGCTTTTACTCTCCAACATATAAAATTTACACAATCCCACACACAATGAAATATTCGTGGCTGCATTCCCCATGTGACCACCTTTTGCTGGTGGAAGGCTTTTCAATCATAACCTTGGACCAGTGGTCACAGATTATGACAGTGAGAGCTTATTTCTTTCTAATGACAGCTACTTTCAGTTGCTATGGTACAGTATAACCCAGAAGGCGGTTTTGAAAGCATGAGGGAAGAACATAAATGTTACCTTGAGGTACTTGTTATTTCTGATCTTCTTTGCTCCACATTCACCATTGGAATACTCAAAGTGGTTTTTCTGAGTTAGTAAAAGAGTATTTTAAAACAATTAATTTGTGGTGTTTGTTGTTTGTTTTTTTTAAAGGGGTTAGGAATGAAGGCTGTCTGCATGTGGTCTGTACTTACTGGAAGGTTGAAAGCACTGTCCAAGTAGACAATCAGAATTGCTGTAGATAGGCCCTTCTTATCCTGCCAAGGCCAGGAACACAGGACAAAACAAAACACAAAGTAGGTATGATCGCTCACCAAGGACAATGTACAGCACAAGATAAATTCAAAGGAAAGTTTCCGTAAGCCAAGTAGCTCTTCTCCTTTCTCTTTAAACTTGAAATTTAGAGGAGCACAAGCCAATACCCTACAGCATGATGGTTTTAAGCAGATCAGTAAGAAAAGGCCCAGCTCTTTGCTATTCATGACTCTTGATGCCCTTCAGTCCATCTAGTGTAGAACTGGTCAGATTCCTCAGTGCAGCAAATCATCTAAGCCCATGCTCAACTGTATACATCAGCAGTAATCTAGAATCAGTAGAACAAAGCCTGAAGGGAAATGAAATGTTATTCATCTCAGTGGAACTCAAATACTTTTTGAGTAATTATGAAGAAAGCAGCAACCTTGGGAGATGGATCCAAGGAATTCTGCAGACTGAACATAACAGTGTTTGTAAGGATGGTCCTACCAAGCACCAGTGCTGGTTTTTGGCTGTGACTACTGCAGGTGTACAGGTGCTGGGATCCTACAAAGATTTTAGATGAAGAGGAAAGGGAAAAATTATTGAAGAAGATAATAGTGAGAGGTCACTTTGCTAGTTTAAGTAAAAAAGAGTTGAAAATTTAATTGCTCCTGTATTACCACGGGACCTGAGGCAAGCTTCCTCTCCAGGAGAAAATAAACCAACCAAACCACCACCACATCTAAACTCTGTCAGACAAAAATAAAGCCCCATGCGTTTGCCTGGAGTTCCTAATTTCGCATCTTTCTTTGTTGATCACAGGACAGGGATCAAGGCATCTGGATTCTTGAAGCATACCCACCTCATGTAGCTTTTCTTGGTCATTTACTAGTGAAAGCCACTCCAGCTTTAAGTGCAAGTGTCCACTTGTTGTCTTGCTTAAGGGAAACCACTAAGTGGAGACAACAAAGAGCAACTTGAAAACTGTGAGACAGAATAATTTTTATATTTCAGCCCCTGAGACTTAAATACAATAAACAATACGAACCATATTTCAAGCTTCTTAACTTGAACTTTTGACATCTACATTGCAGAAGTTCCATATACTTGGGAACATGAGCCAGAAACACTGAAAGCAAGATTCCCACAGACATGCAGCACACATATCTGCAGCCAGCAGCAGTATGAGGCAGGCACTCTGGAACTGTTTGCAGAACACTGGGCTGCACAATGAGCCACAACATGATCTGATTATTTGCTCCCTCAGCAAACAGACTGTTTCACAAAACTGATCTGTAGCCTCATAGAAATATCTGGTAGACATGGAATACACACTATTAACACAAGATACTGCACTGCTGGCTCAGCATAACCTCAGGGCTGTCCGAGGTTGCCAGCTTGACTGTACCAACAATTGTAATGGCTACTTCAAGTTTTCTGAGCAAAGAAAACTTCACAAAAAGAAACCACCACAGTGCAAGTAAGCAGGGAAGCTTCGAGCACACGGAATCAGTGTAGTTGCATATGCAGAGTATGAATGAATACATGTTAGTATACAACACAACCACATTTAAAAACAACCGGTGATCTTTACCTCATCAATAGTTTTGTCATTCTTTATATCCACCAGGTTTATAAGCAAGCTGTAAGACAAAAAGCAAATGTTTCAGTGAACATTTAGGCACTGAGTGAACTGTTGATTAGTGGACAAATGGGAAAGAAAAAAAAGAAAGAAACCATGACAGCTGAGTAAAAAGCCACAACCAAATCTGTCCCAAACAGCAACTTCAGAGAATACCCTAACTAAGCAAGACCTGGATTGTTCTGTTTGTTTCGTTGTGCTTTTATTTATTTTAAATCAAATAAATACAAATATAGCAGCAAGTCCTAAGAAGCAAGATCTGATATACTGTGACTGGAAGAGATTACGTCCATCTCTGCCTTCCCCTAAGAGCTATTATTATCTAGAACATCACTGGTGCTGACCCACTTGAGAGAACCACAGCTTATGAAGCAGTGCCCTTCTCCTGTCTGACATCTGACATGATGAGGACAGTTTCCTGGTTGCCAATCATTCCATATTTGCATTTTCTACATGTAAAATGGATACAGAATGTTGCTATGAGGATATTCCTCCATTACAAAACTATGACAAAACCTGACCAGAACAAAGAGAAAGCATTCAAGTCAGACTGCACTTAACTAGGACTAAAGCTATGGAGGAGAAGTATAAGACAGTCTTCAGGACTGTTTTCTCAAATCTGTTGATCAGACTTGTCAGATTGCTACATCCCTTCAAAGAGCAACAAGAAGGAAGTCTCATTGATTTACCTGCCCATGAAGTCATCTTTATCTGGATCTGCATCATACAAGTCCACTTCTAAGTCCTGACCAAGCACTTCATGAACAACAAACTGAAGGAGAAGCAGGTATTGATTAAAAATAAAAAGCACTCACATAGGTTCTCAACTGTGGATAAGAGCATAACATTTCACATCTCTGTACCGTATAAAGCACATTCCCTGCTGTTTTGTGGCTGATTGTGTAACAAATACAACTGATTATGATGAGAATATTTTGAAACAAGTTTGCTTGGTTTTGAATTAAAAGTTAAACCCACCAAACTGATATCCCTAACAAGCACTGCTCACAAAATTAGAAAAAGCTAGAAACATCCCATACACAAAGAATAACCAATTCTAGAGTAGAAGACACTTGCACAAACAGATTGCTGCACTGATTGATATTTAAAGCAATGCTTTGCACCTCCTCCAAACACCCACATATGTAAATCAGATCAACCCTGGGTGCCATTTCACGTTTGCAATGTAAATTTGACTTGTTTAAGGGACAGGAATGCCTCATCAATGAAGCAACCAGGAATTCCACCTGCTCCAGCGCAGTTAGGTAAGAGAAGGTCCTCCAAGTACAATATGCATCCTAGAGATGGAAAGATCAAAAGATTCAGTACCTCAAATGTCTCATTCCAGATGGGATTCAGATCTCGGGAAACTGTCTTGCTTCGATACTGCACCGTGCCAAGCCGAAGAAGAGCGTATGGGTCAGACTTCCCCCTGATAGCACCAAGGAAATGGTCTTTCTGGACAAGGTTTTCAGCTTCTAGCAGATGAACCCTTATTACTCCCTGGATAGGAAAAGATAGAAAATTGGTCATGAAAACATGATATTTGGATAATTCTGCTATGCTGCCTCCTAAAACTAGTTATTTCAGGCAGCAAGGTTAGTCAGCACAATGGGTTTGCAAAGACAAGCACTGTGAGGCAGTGTATTTCCAGAGACAGCTGTAATAAAACAATCACTTTTCCTATCATTTACCATGGGGGAGAACTTGCACAGATACACAGCCTTATCCAGACAGCTGGGTAGGAAACAGTCTTCAATTTATTTTAAAATCAGAAACATACATATACAAACAAGATCATACACCACAGTCAAATTGATCAGTTTCCACTGACCATAGGAGGACCTAAGCAGTCATTGGTAGGTTCTTATTTTACTGCAGAGTGGCCATTCAAATTCAATATTGTAATGCAAGTTTGCAACAGGAAGGAGCCCTCTGACATTCATTAATGTCTTCATTAATTAATATATCTTAGGTGTTTAACAGAAGAAGACCAGAGGTGTGGATGTATGAGATATTTCAGAGATTAGGATTGGGTTTACTGGCTTGGGTTTTTTTCAGATTTTTTTTTAACACACAGAAGTCACCCTCTGAGCTCCATATTCACACCCATTTATAGAATTACTGAAGAAATTAAGCAGCCTGACAATTACTGCTCATGTATTTACTTTCTCTAATTGAAGACTTGTGGTATTCTAATGAGACAAGTGGTTTAAATTGGTAAGTGTCTCAGTGTCTAAGCAGACTTCTTATGCCACATATAAGCCCCCCCCCCACACACACTCCTCAAAAATTAAGAGCTATCCAATATTTACTTTTGTATTTCTGAAATAGTGCCTACAGAAAGCCCACAACCCAGGCTGAAACAGCTGCTGAGAACTGGATGCACAGGAACTCAACACATACGGGTGTGCATGTACACATTCAAGTAGATTAACATCCTCAACAAAGAAAGAAAAACTCACGTGTGGGATAGGGAACCTCAACTGGGCGATGCTCATATTCTTCTTCAGAGGCACTGTGATTCTGTTTGGCAGGACCAGCCGTGCAGCAATGTAATCTTGAATCAGTGAGTCTGACATTACACTACAGGAAGAGGGGAAAGAAGAAAAAAAAAAGCCAAATCTCTACAACCATTCACCAGTCCAGTCAGAATGAAAAAATAAGGCACAGAACCAAGCAAAGTTGAGATTCACTCTGCTCATATATTTTGCATTAAGAAGGGAAATCTCATTTGAAGTAACCCAACGGACCTTCGGTACATTAGAGATTACACAGCCTGAACTGAGGGTGCTGATCATCTTGAAGCCTAGGGAACATTCCAGTCTAATCTAAACGTATTCCTTTCTAGTTTTTCAGTTTAAAGTCTTTTATTTGGAATTCCCGTATTTGTATGGCAGGGAAAACTGATTCAACCTGCTTCTTCTGAGCAAGGAGTGTGTGGCTATCACCGACCTCCAATACCCACTGGGTAATTATGAGACCCGACACAACCCTCCCGTGGGAAGGTGACAAACTGTCCCTTTTCTTGAGTCTGAAGGTACAGCAACAAACTACACACAGCCAGTACATGAAGACAAATGCCTGTGTGCAGCATTGTTAGTCTCTTAAGCAGGAGAATAAAGAAAGGGAGAGCTCTTACTCAACCTGTATTTCAGCCTGTTCACAGCAGACATGATTTGCTCATAGCTTTCATGTGCTGTGTTGGCGAACAAGCAAGGTTTTCTATGTTCAAATCCCTGTGAGAGAACCAGAGAGGGAAGATTTAGGACACCAAATTTGTACTTAATTATACGAGATGTTGTAGGCAGGAACACCTACATACCTTCTCTCTGTGAGGATTAAGGAAAGTTGCATTAGAAAAGCACAGATTAATTCCTCAGATAAAAACTGGAGCTCTCAGGGCAAACTTCAGGGCAAAAAGCCACTCTGGCCTCAAATTAAAAAGAAAGTGCTTCCTCTCACTTGACATCAAAGGTCTTCATAGATCCTTTATCACACGAACTGGCCCCTAATGCAGTCAGCCACTTCCTATGAGTCTGCAAAGCATGAGGTGCAGTGGAAGAAAGCAGAACATTATTGTCTGCATTCACTTTTACAGAGAGAAAGGCAACGGCTGATTAACCATTTTATACTTTGTTCCCGCATGACAGAATTTTCTCCTTACACTGAAAAACAAGGAAAAGGTGGATCTTCAATCTGGTGGAGCAGATTAAAGCTTACAGTATTGAAAACTGGTGAGATTTTCACCCTTGCTGTGCAAGCCTTATTTACAAGGTCAACCCAAGAGGCACTGGAGAACAGTTGGGTTTCTTGAAGAACCTTAAGGATGAGTAGAGTACACAGTACAAGAATAAAACTCCTTTGAATTTGCCGCAGCTTTTCCTATCACGGATTGAACTTCAGTTTGTCAGAGGGCTGCAACCCTGTGGCACCTGACCTTTTTCCACTGTATGGTATCCAAACATAAGCTTCAACAGCCAATACACAGACCTGCTCTACTATCCTTATAAGTAACTGAACAAAGGAACAGAAGAGATTGTTTTTTCCAACTACAGCCGTCTACTTCCACCACAAATCCTAAACGTAGCGAAGTGATGACATCAATTTGGACATAATGTAAGAGTACCCTACTCGAGGTTTGCCAGCTCCACAGCCAGACAGAATTATGGCATATCAGCCTAACAATTTCTACGTATCACTCCTGAGAATTACTTCTAGTGATTGCTGGAAAAAGCTGTCCAACTCCCAACGGCTTTTCAAAAAGGAATAAAATGAAACAAAACAGACACTCACTTAATCCCTGGGACATCCAGAAGGTTGCTCATGCCTGCCCAGTTGAATTCCAAGTGCTACAACAAAGTCAGGCAAAGAAATGATACAGGATCTTTAAAAGTTATTTCAGGACAAACGTTGAATTAAAGGAGAAGCAAATGCTTCTAAAACAAAGCTGTTTAAAGAAGGTCATACCTTCACTGGTAAATGACTGCATTTATACATTAAAATCAAAGGCTGACAGCAATTCTCTCACATGCCATACCTGAAATTAAGGGATCACAGGGGCTTATCCTGTAAGCACAGGAAAACAGCAGCCAGTCCTTAGCAGTGGCTATTGGCAGATGCCCCAAGGTCATGCACAATAAACCCAGCAGCTCTCCCTAGACTTTGAAGTTGTTTCCTCTCCCTTTCACTTGGAGGTTTGCCTGTGCTGTCAGGCAGGGGGAATTACAAACAACACAGACTTCAGAAACCTCTATTTCTCTTCATGCAATAAAAAAAAGTATTTCATGTGTGAAAATAATGCTACTACATATGAAATTTATGACTGGGAAGAGTTAAAATACATCTAAAAGCCTACAAAATGGCTTATGTGCCATCACCATTGGAAATTTTTCCCCTTCTCAGATGGAAGCAAATAACTTTTTAGGCATTACTGCAAGAGAGTGGGACAGACACATCTCCTTCCCCTTGGAATTGAAGATTAGCATTTAGTAAACAGGAATTTGCTGTTCAAACACCTGCATTGTGAGGTATTCAGTTATGCAGGCTGGGTTACCAGAGAAGGACAGCTCACGGCATTCACTGCAGGTCAATCCATATATTAAAACTGTCCAAGAGCCAAGAAGGCTGCAGAGCACAGTTCCCAACTGACTCACCGGTTTCTGCATAAAAAACAAGGTCACTGCTCCAATGAAAGGGGCATCAGTGAGAAGAGGTTCCAGTATCACTCGCAAAGTCCCATACAACTGCAAATACAATAGAACAAGAAAAACATTGGAAGATATGCTCAGGACACCATTTCAAAACTGAGTTTTTCAATGAAGGAAATAGATTTTAAAATCTTGCTTCAAGTAACTTTACTTAGAATTTAATAGCAATAACATCCTTTCCCCCCATACTATCATTATTGATACTGGGCACCGTTTTCTAAGTTCATGGAGTCTTCCTGCAATCCTGCCTGCCACATAATGCTGTCCTACTGCTGCTTCTGTGATCTGAAAATAGTTACAGATGCCCCAACAGAACTCTCTTTTGAAACTCTCTACCAACATGCAGTTCCTCTGAACTCCAGTTGCAGAAGCTGGCCTACATGAGCTCAGTGCTCTAGCACTGAACCAGTTTAAGACTCAGGCTAAGAAGCTCTAAAGTAACATTTAAGTGCTTTCCAAGTAAGACATTACTTCCTGAGCCAAAACACAAAGAGATAAAACCATCCATCCCAAGCCAGCTAGTTGCTGGTTTCCTCATCAAGAGATACAACTGTACCACTGGGACTGGCCTCGGAAAGACAACATCAGCAGCACTGCACTCACCTGTACACCTTTCACCCCAAGATTAAATTTCGATATGTCCATGTGAATCTCGCAGTCTCCTACATAACTGAAAGAAAGTTCCCACATTATACCACAGTTCACAATAGTTCAGCGAGCAAATTTGGGTTGTAAAGGGTAGAAAGGATATGAGCTTAACAATTGGCAACACAACACCACGGGCAGAGCAACTAAAACGCAACTGAAAGGGTTAAGTTGAGCACACTAAGTAAGGGTAATATTCTAGCTGACCTACCTGCAAAACATCGAAGTGTTTGACTTTTGTATTTCAAGGTTACTTTCTTACTCTTATGACTGGCAGCTGGTTGGGGCAAGCTTGCTCCTAGGAGGAGCTCACTGGAAATTCAAAGCATTGGCAATAGCCCTCTTGCTCCCCTGATCCCATAGCACAATACAGTGACCCAGCTTCTGAGCTGCCATGGAGCCATCTTACCATGACCAACGGGCACTGGATGTTCATCCTTGCCCACAACCAAAAAGCCCATCTGAAGGACAAATCCACCACTAAAAATAACATGGTTTCCTTGAAGCTGAATTAAAAAAAAAAAAAAAAGATTTAAGATGAGATCAGTGATTTAAGATGGAGAACATCAGCCCTTAAATGAAATGAATGCCAAGCGTAGAACTTTCACAATTTAGAAACCACCTTAGACCTCAAAGTACAAACAACATCTTATGCAAAAAAAATAGCCACTCCCCCAGGGCAGAACTCACTGATTTGTTGATGCCTCTGGCAGAAGACAATCAAGAGCTACCAAGTTCCCTTCCAGACCTTTCAGAAATAGCTCTTTTTGGGTGCAGACACAAACATGCTGCAGGCAAAGCAGAGTGAAAGGTATCACAGCACTGTGAATGTGCTGTGCACACAGCCCCTGTGCATATCTTCATCCCACAATCAAAGGAAGATTTTTTTTTTTTTTTGCTCTGACCACAGGTATACGGCCAAATAGCAAAGTAGTTATCCCCAAATCACACTCTAATTTGCACATATACAGATGACCTCCAACCCACAAAAATAACTTGCCAAGAATGTGCAGCATGAATTTGTCTCCATTTCTGCAAACAAAGTTCCTGAATGGTTTTCAGTCATTTAGCAGAATATAAGAAGTTCACGATGCTCAGATTAAAGCCTTTAATGTTAGAGAATTTCCCATTTTTTCACTGACCAACCTCATGGGCCACGTCAAAATAAACGCAATCTTCCTTACAGGCTAGACATATAATTAAGCAAACCTATTTTAACATTTATTAATCTCTACAATTTTGATGTTATCTTACAGTTCATTACAATGGTTGCTAACAGAGCTTTGTCAATATAAAGTCTAAATGAGAAGCCAAAATGAGCCCCTTGATTTGCATTAATTAGCCCAAGAGGATTTAATTCAGCCGCTGCCAGCGTCCAACACAACAAACAACACTTGTGGTGTTTCATTTTACAATCCTTATGCCTTGTCACAGTTAAAAACTCTTCCCACCCAGATGTCTGCCTTCTCTTGTAACACGTCAATATGTGCAATCCTGTTTTCAAGTCTAGGTGTTAAAGTTGCCTTCATCCCTTTTATCAGAGCCCAAGTCTTTAATCACTCTCAGGTCTGCTTCATACGAGCACCACTCCCACACCAGGTTGCTCAGTAGGAAGGATGCACTCTACTCATGACTTTTACTCCTCATTTCCAGTTCAAGTTGCTTATGCTTTCATGTGCCCCTCTGCTGTGTAACGTTGCTGTGCTCTCTGCTCTTCTCCTCTAGACAGAACATGTCTGAGTTGAGCTGCTGGGCTCCAAGCCTCGATGCTCATACACACACAGAGCTGAGCCCCTGCATTGGCATCCACAGGATCATGCTTTGCCTACCTGTCAGGAGTGGAAAAAGAACTCTTTTCTGTCCTAAATCACATACAGCACAAAGAGATATGGATAGCACATCTACGCTATGGATAAGGACTGAATTAGTCTGTGGAAGTGTGCTAATCTGTATCTCGCCTGCATCCACGTGGAAAAGCTGAGCTGACAGCATTCAAAATAGAATTGCTGTGGTTGTAAAAGACTTCTACAATCGCCTAGTCCAACCATCCACTCATCACTCCCATGGCCACTGACCACATCCCTCAGTCCCACATCTACACGTTCTTGAGCACCTCCAGGGACAGTGACTCCACCACCTTTCTGGGCAGCCTGCTTCAATGCCTAACCAGTCTTTCAGAGAAGAGATTTTTCCTAATATCCAGCCTAAGAAACAACAGTAATCCCATTGGCTGAAGGCAGGGATGCCATGAGATGTTCCTGCACTGTTACAACTACTGAGTGTGCTGATACACAAAGGGTTATTCAACACTGGAGGAGGGCAGAGAGACACCCACAACATAACACCACCCTCTATGATGTAGCAGCTCGGCCTTCCCAACTGTGGCCACCTCAATCACCACTGCACACAGCAATGAGCCAGCCAGCAGACCAAGCTCACGTGGATTCACTAGTGAGGAAACTCCCACAAAATTACACCTGGTAAACACCAAGGAGTCATGTTGCTAAAGAACTGACGTGTCGGCATATTAATGTTCACTGCAACACAGCAACACTTGTCCGAAACCTAAAAGGGAACTCAGTCACCACTGTCTCAGCATCCCAAAGTACACTACAGTATAACCCACAGCAATTACTCCATCCTCCTGAGGTGTTATGCCAGGACTCAGTTCGTTTATATCTCACCTTTGCCCTTAGAGGCAAAAGGAGACAGGAAGCAGGGTCAGGTGAGAATAGAGAGCTCTGCTGATAGTACTACTCAGAAGGCTTCTGTGCATGAAAATGAGGTCGCTGATGTATAACTTTATCCCCACGCACCTTCACCTGGAAAATAATTAAGACAAAGTGCTTTCACTTCATCAGTGGGAAATTGTAATTTAATTTTAGTTTTAATTATCAAGTTAGGAGCACTGATTAAGAAAAAACTGCGATGCCCTTCATCAAATGTTAATTGGAAGGAAAGCTGCAAAAAAGAACTGTCACCAGCAAAACTGGCTGCCTGAACAAATAAAAGTCCATGAGTTAATCTATAGGCATCTGAGATCACTAATGAGTTGGTCAGAGGGTCACATCCTGCACGTTTCCACATCAATACAGATAACGCCTACCTATCTTGACTGTGAGTAGTTCCTGTTTTTGTTGACTCTTACTTCCAAACTGAGCAGTAGCCACACTGGTGTGTGGAAATCCTCATGGAACCCTCTTACACAGGCATCAGCACTCTGTGAACAGCCACAGAGGCAGGACTCCACAGACACGTGTGCCAGGCAGCTGTGAGTGTAACCAGCCACCCAAACCTGACTCACCAGCACGGAAGGAAAGGCAGTGCCAAAGGCTGCAGCTTCCCATTGAGGCAGCTCAAGACCATCTCCACTAACCAGCTCTTCTCCCAACACCAGTTGCATGTCTCTGGGCAGCCTGCTCTAGTGGTTGGCAACCCTGCCCATGGCAGGGGGGTTGAAACTAGATGATTTTTGAGGTCTTTTTCAACCCAGGCCATTCTATGATTAGCACAGACACTCATAGCTATACATAGCTGACAGAGACTATTTTGCAATGGGAATTTGCCTCACTGCAGTAGAGGTTGCCCATTTCTTCGATTAAGGGAAAAAAAAGAAAGAAAAAAGTAGGTAAATAACCATCACTGCCTATGGATTTGCTTCTCACCATTCCCACAAGTGATACTCTGTCTCCTGCAGCAACTGTACAATGCACAGCACCTAGTTCACTTGCAGAAAATGAAGTTAGGATTTTCACATAGGAGAAGCTGGGTCCTTCACACAGCCCAGGAGAAGAGATCCCCGTCACAGAGACAAGGCATGCTGAAGGCTCTTGTGTGAATGCACAAAATACCTTATCAGATGATAGTTTAGGGTAAATTACTGTCAGAAGGAGGAACAGAAGTGAGAGGCCAGTTTGGAGATGCCAATGGGTCTGCCAAAAGGACAGGAATGAGGAGGTGGGGGAATCCCTCTGCAGGTCGTTGTTAAGACAGCGAAAATGAGCATGTGGGAGAAGCAGCCTGGAGAAGTAGGTTAACAGAGAACAGTATCTACCTCCCACAGAGCCTTCAAGGCATCAAAACCCTCGATCTCTGCGTGGAAAGCACAACTGATTTGCCACAGGCCCTAAAACTGGTCTGGCTATTCAAAGAGCACTTCGCAGACTGTGCTGAAGTACAACATGGCTGAAAAGCAAGTACATTGTCTTGTAGAGAGATACAGTGCCCTGCTAAGGCTGGGGATGCTACCATGCCTCTGCCATACGAAGCAGCAGCACAGTTCTGAGCAGCTCTGTGCTGCTGCCAAGACAATCCACAGTTTCACACTGCTTTTTCTTGGTACTGCCATGAAGAAAAGCCATTTGTATTGCGTGGACCAATCACTCACCACAGAAGTATGACAACGTGCAAGTGATAATTCCCCCACTCATTCCATTCTCCAGGCAAAACCAGAGGAGAGTTCAGCTCTGCTCAATGTTAACAAAACACACAAGCTCATTCAAAACAGCCAGGAAGGAATTGACAAATGTTTTATCTATAAATTTTTTTGTTGTAGTTAATAGAGCTAGTGACAGTTTTCTGCTAAAGAACAGCACTAATTAAAAAAAAAAAGAACAAAGCAAATACACTGGCTGGCACATGCACATTGTGGTTAAAACAAGAGGATTAATCTAGGGGAAAGAATTAAAAAGTAAATAGTGAAAGTAGGTCAGCATGAACCAGAGAGGTTGGACCAAAGAGAAACCACATGTGTGCAACTGACAGAAATGCAGTGCCAAGACTTGGCTACTTTCTGCTGTGAATGGAAAAACCAAGGGACACAATTCTACATTCATGGTAGCAATGGTAGGGCAGCACAGATAACATCTGTATCTGTGCAGATGATAGAACACTCTGACTTAAAGGCTATCAAACAGCATCTCATTTCTGCAAATGACACAGACACCCGCCTGGATGTGATTCACTGTGATCCACTCACATCACTCTAGGCTGATACAAGGCAAGCAGCTCCATTTCATGCTGATCTTAGAGAACCACATGTCCAGTCCAGCACCACAATTCACACACAGGGCCAGATGGACAGTGAATTAAGACAACTGATGATGCAATGTTACCATATCTGCAGGTCTAGGATAACTTGTCTTCTATCAATTTCTTTGGTGTAGACTTTTATTCCATTGATTCTAGGGCACTGAAATAAAGACAGACAAGATATGACATAGTTATTATCTATTCAGTGAAGTCCGAGTGAAGAGTCCTACTCAGTTCAACTACAGAAGTTTTCACTAATGACTTCAAAGAACTGCATGTAAAGCATGAGTAAGCCACACAAGTTTTTGCCATAAAGATCTAAAGTGAACAGTCCCCAGATACATATAGGGCTTGTTGCAGATATGTGCCCATTTTTCTATTTCCAGTTCCATTATATTGACAGGTAGTGACAAGAGATGTACACCTCCACTCTATCATCTTTCACTGCGAAGATGCTCAAATCGATGTGAGGAAGGACAAAGGAGGCAGCATTACTGTAACAACATCACTTAATAAATGCACAGAGCTGAATGTCAGAGTCCCACACAAATGCTCTCCCCTTTTTGTCCGAATTTTTCCCAGAAGCTGGAGTATAAGAGTTGCAAAGCATTCACACTACCTTCTCACCAAACTGGATCTTGGTAAAGGAGCACGTTTTCAGATGTATACTCTTTGCTCTAATTTTTGGTTCAAGAACTTCTTTAAATGTTTTTTCCATGATTGTCCCAAAGTACGGCCAAGCCTGTTCAAGGACCTAAAGAATAGCAAAAGCAAAATATACTGATGATCCTTTGTATCGGATGTCTCCAGTCAGGAAACAGAGGCAGATCACAGAACTCCTGACTATTAATGCACGTCTGTCCTTACAAAATATAAAGTCACATTTGTGCTCTTAAGCCACCCTTAATGGAAAGATCCATTCCAGTTCCTCAGGTGAAGAACTCTATGGAGCCTGCTGACTGCTTCTAACCACTCAGCCAGCAAAGCCCAGGGTTAAAGATTCTAAAGCACAGCGGTCTCTAATTATTTGCAAGTGTCACAAAGTTCCCTGGAGGTTAATTTTGAGGAGAGAGAGGTGAGCTTTTACTTCAAAAGAAAGTTTCTCAAATAAAAACAAGATAGCTACTAAGTTGTAAGTTCAGCTGTTTTGATCTGTATTCCAGAGCCCAATCCCAAGTGAGAGCTTGACTAACTGCTGATGGGAGCACCTACCTCAGAGCTCTCTGTGAACCTTGCTGGCAAGAGGAAATACTACTGCTTTTACTAAAACATTAATACAGCCACACACACACACGTATGCGTGCACACACATATGCAATTTTATCTGTAAAATAAATGAAGCAGTGTGGTCAAATCCATCAAATCTACATCAGCCAGGCACACACCTGGCTCTCACCAAAACCTGTGACAACTCCAGAAGCTCCAAATCTTAAATACAGACACTGCTATGACTGAACCTTGTTGTAGTGACTTGCTAATTTTCTTAGGCTTGGAGTTAGTGCTGGGATTCAGCTCAGAGCAGATGGCTTCACAGACTGGAGTTCAGAGCTCCTCACCTTGTTCAGCCACTCCACTCGCTCAACGTCAGGGAAATGGACCTGGAGGCAGAGAAAAATGAAGTCAGTGCCACATAAGTCTGTTTTAGTATACTGCATGTAAAAAGATGCCACAGTGCGTGGAACAAGTTTTAGAGTAACCTGAGACCCCTCTGCTCCCATGCATACAACTTAGATAATTTTCTCCCACCTTGAAAAACTACTACAACTGTAAAAGGCAAAAGAAGACAGGTGTGCTGATGTACCAGAATGCCTCTGGGCACATTCACGTGATTAAAGCAAGTGTCATATCCTGTTCTTGATGAAGCAGCATTAGACCTCTCACCCCTCTTGGTCATGCAATGGGAAGCCACAAGAACCTGCATCCCTTCAAGACGATGAGATGCACGGGGTCTGTTTCCCATACAGGCTCACCCTAATCAGGACACTGTGCTTTGGAAAATGAGAACCTGTCTGAGAAATTCAACTGACACACCCAATTTGAAAACATGAGTAAAGATCCCGCTGCCACCTTAATACAGCAGTCCCACTCTTCTGGACGTAGTATTTTCTGCCAGTGCTACAGGCTGATGGCTGGTTCTTGCAGGAGAGAAGGAAAGGATGGCAGCTTTTCAGCTCTATGGAAACACTCAAACAGAAAAGGACTCTATCATCTAGCCAGATGCAGTAATTGGGCAGGAACAATACATTACCTCCATACACAGGAGCTGTGAGCTACACTCTTCAGTCAAGGGCTTGTTCCTTAATTTAGCAGCAGAGCTGTTAGGATGGAACAGCAGATATTTGCGGGTAATGATAGGACAAGGAGGAATGGCTTTAAGCTAACGGAGGCCAGATGCAGCTTTAGATATTAGGAAGAAATTTTTCATCAGGATGATGAGGCACAGGTTGCCCCAATGACCTGTGGGTGCCCCATCCCTGGAGGTGCTCAAGGTCAGGTTGGATGGGCCCCTGGGCAGCCTGAGCTGGTGGGGGGCAACCAGCCCATGGCAGGCAGTTGGGACTGGTGGGCTATAAGTTCCTGTCCAGCCCAACCATTCTGTGATTCTATGATAGGATTTTATGAACTGACAGTAGTTTGCCTTTTTGTCTAGCATGATGTGTGATTTCAAAGTCCGTTTCCCTTGCTCAAATAATGCTCCAAATGATCTCCAATTACTATATTAAAATACCAAAGTGATATTAGCATATTGTTTATAAGCTACTTCCTTTGATGCTCTGAACAGCAACTTTTCCACTAGACAAGACACAAGCTCACTGAAATGTCAGCCTACCCAGCTTTATTTGCATGATAAAGTGAGAATACTGCACCAGAAGGGACAATCAATACTGATAAAATGCAGCTGACATTTCACAAGAAGGAGGGTGATGTGAATCCAGGGACCTCCACTTCACCTGCCAGCCCTCCATCTCTCACCAGATGGCCCTATGCTAGTACACCCAAATGCATACTGCCCAAAGGCAGTTGGTCCCCAACTCCAAAGCACTGACAAGCCCCACAGTGTTCTGCAGCATCTGTGGGACTATCCTGGGTCAGTCACAGGCAGAGTGAAGCTAGGATGGAAGTGGTGTGGGAAGCTGTCCTTTGAATGGCCTTCCAGAGAGGAGAGGAAGTGGCCCGAAAGGAAGAACAGGACCCAGGGCACCACTCAGGCCTCCAGATCCCAGTAAGGAAATCACAGCCCACTTGTGAGACCATCAACAGCCGATTAACATTAAATGGAGTACAATACAAACCCCTAACCCTTGCTAGAATTATTTACTAGAGTCAAAGCTACTAGAGGTGAAGCTGTAAAATGTATCCAAGAAGCAAAGCCAGTGGCCATCAGGTTGGAGCACCAACCATGAGATGGAAGTTCCAGCTGAACTCACCTTAAGATAAAGCAAAACAAAAGTAACTGTTTGAGCTACAGACATCCAAACCAAACAGCCCAGGGCAAATCCCAAACAGCAGCCTCAGTGAGTCACAGACCTGTGTCACACCTCAGATCACTGCAGCAGGCCTCATGATCTTTAAGGTCCCTTCCAGCCCAAACCATTCTGTGATTCAAGTCTTGTTCCCAAGTTTGTCATAGGTACTGCACAGATTAGAGAAGCACAAAGTACTTCTTGCTAAGCCCAGAACCAGCCACCAAGAGCTGCCAAAGTTCATGTGATCCCAAAACAAACCTTACTCCGTAGCTTTAAGTCACGCTACCAAATATCACTTTTCCTCACCCACAAGAGCAGGCATACTTCTTGCCAATATTTCAGGAATGCTTCCAAAATTACTTAGCATTTGAAAAGAGCTTTGAAGATCAAAACGTAGTAGGTGAGGGCCAATTACCAGCAAGTAAGAGAAGTGTAGGCTTCTCCAGGGCAAGGTGGAGCCTTGCAGCAGGCCACACCACTGATCACAGCAATAGCAAAACCCATGTGAGACACAACAGCACCATTCAAATGGAACACAGGAATGTATCCGTTGGGGTTGTGTGTCTTCTGTTGTTTCCTTTGTTTGTTTTTAAGGAGACAGGTTTCTCAGCTCCTTTCTAAAGAAGTATTTTGCATGAGGAAGGAATGGGCAGACCAAGTTCTGAAAAAGGCTGTTCTTTACCTCTAATATCAGCTTCTTTTCACACAAGGGGTTTGACATCTTGTCTACTGTGGGACCAGACTTTGCTCGACACAAACCAATTTCCAGTCTGACTTCCTATGGAAGCACAGCCTGCCCACGTAAGCTGTCTAGCACAGGAATGCCTCCACTCCAAACTCACCATCTGCTTTCAGCCAAGATACTGGTGCTGGAAAATAACCCTGCAAATTCCCTGGAACAGATGGTTCAGTAGATGAGGGAAACCCTCCTCGTGTCCCCTCCAAAGGAAAGGCTGTGATACAAATGCATCTCCCAAAATCTGATCCCAGCCTGCACTGCTCTTGTGGAATACAGTTTTTAACCAAGTGGAATCACAGAATCATAGACTCGTTTGAATTGGGACTTTTAAAGGACATCTGCTCCAACCCCCCTGCAATGAGCAGGGACACCTACAGCTCCAGCAGGTGCTCAGAGCTCTGTGTACCCGCACCTTAAGTGCCTCCAGGTACGGAGCATCCACCATCTCTACGGAATCAGTGACCAATCTTAACTTCTCCCTGAATGGATCATCCCCATTTTTCAATGGAGCACCCGAGGTGACAGCTATTTACCCACCCCCTAAGACTGCCATCGTTCCCCAGCACCAGTGCCTCTCCTAAGATTAAACTGCAGCTCCAACCCGCACTCCCACCTGAGTTTTATTCCTGTTCCCACCTCTGCACGTCAGAAGAGAAGAACACAAGGGACATTTTTAGAGCAGTTTCAATTGAACGCTGGAGGGCAAAAATTGAAGATTGAAAAAAAAAAAAAACCGAAATAAATGACACCACAGACAATGAGTTGAACAGGCAGCAGGTGAGAAACAGCCTTCAGGACTGGCACGGGGAAAAAAAGCAGAAAATCGAATTGAGGAAGGGAACGGAAGGAGAATTAAACATGAAATTTTAAGAAAGCACTGAGTTCAAGCATGCTATGCAAGAAAACGCCAACTGATGCCGAGCAGAAGTTATCAGCACAGAAAAGGAAAAGGAGATGTGGCAACAGCAATAAAACAGCACACCGCACTCAGCTCCTCAGGGTGGTTTTAAGCACTGATACCAACGAGCAGAAACTCCACGCGGGACAGATTCCTGCACCTGGCAGGAGAGAGCCTGTGCAGGGAGCGGGTGGGGAAAAGCGTTTCCCTGCCGGTCCCCGACGCGTTTTTAAAGGCTTGAGCAAACGACTGGGAAAAAGAAGGACACAATTGATCCTTCTCTATCAGCACGAAAAGCGCTGCCACGCTTTAAAGCCCGGGATGGTCGGGAACGAGGGCGAGCGGCAAGCAGGGGCTGCACCTCCGCACCAAAAAGAGGCAGAGGACACTGCGCTCATAGATATCCGTACTGCCTCTTTCCAAACGGCAGTAGAAAGGGAGAAAACTTCGGATGCCTAAGAACAAGCATCTCCTAAGCTGCAACAGCCAGGACAGCGCATCTTCGGAGGAGCATTTCTCCAGCACACAGCACGAGCGTTACACCCGTTCCCCGCACCGCACAACTTTCCAGCCCAGCGCTCCTCTTCCCAGCGGGACTCGGAACCACGCGACGCCCCCTCCCGCTCCGATCCCCCCCCATTCCTTCTCCTCCCTCCGCCCCACTCACCCACGCCGGCAGGTGCCGGGCAGCCAGGCCCCTCCGCACCGCCTCCCGCTCATCCTCCAGCAGCACCGACGCTGCCGCCAGCCGCTCGCGCTTCCCCCGCCGGTTCCTCGCCCAGCCCAGCGCCAACGCCAGCCCCAGCAGCAGCCAGCTGCCGCTCAGCCCCAGGTACCCCGCCAGGTACACGGGGCCGAGCCACAGCAGCGCCCGGCCGGCGGACGACAGCAGCGCACGCTGCGGGGCGGCGGGATCCATGGCTGAGCTCCGCGGGGTCCCGAGGCTGAGGATGCGGGAGGGAGGGAGGGAGGCGCGTCCCGTGCCGCCGGGTGCCCGCCCGGCCCCTGCGCGGCGCCGCGGGGTGAGTGGCGCCCCCTGGCGGGCGGTGCGGTTGGTGCGCAGGCTTCAGGAGATGGAACTACGATTCTACACTGGGTTTTCCACTGACATTTTCCCCCATCAGGCAGAGGCTCCTCTTTGTTCAGCAGACGAGTCGAGAACATCCGTGAACGGTGCCAGCTTCTATCGCGGCTCCTCTGTTACACTGGCTGCACAGGGCAACAAATGAGGAGCCAGACACAAACCTCCGAAAAAAGGAAGCTAACGTGGGCAGGGAGAACAAGGTTCGGCCCCCAAAGAATTCCACAGTACCACAGGTGATCCTCGTTTGTACGTTACTCATTGCACATGGCTGATCTCTGATGGAAATCAGCTCAGGCAGCTGAAAAAATCGGGCTTCAAACGTCTCACATTAGGCAAACCCATGTGTGAGACACTTACTGTTGCCAGGTACTTCCAGAAACAACCCCCTAATTTCCCCCTCTGCAACGTGAGGGGGAACGTGTTCATCCTGGGGGTGCTGCAAAGACAAATCAGAACAAGTGAGTACTGTGTGCAGCAGGCAGTGAAGCCCTGGAACTTGGAGGAGGATGCAAGGCAGGCATGCTAGCAGCTTCAGCATGGCAGCTGGAAATATTTAGCCCAAACTCAGAGAGTTACAAACAGCTGAGGAGCACCTACAGGTGGCAGCTTGGTGAGTATGAAAAAGATACTGGCTAATTTCATAAGCTACGGTGGGATTTCTTATTTTTCACTCAGTTGATCACAAAATAAACTGCGTTCAAATTAAAGCATAATAAGAGAACTCTCTGTACAAATGAAAAGAGCATTTCCAGTCCTGCAACGCAGCCAGCAGCTGCAGCTTTGTGAGGGAGATGCTTCTGAGGAAGCAGAACTCCATGTCCTGTCACGTGCTGTTCCCCAGGACCCCAAGCTCACAAGCAGCCGCGCTTTCACCAGAACCTCTGTTAACTCTCTTTATGATGGATAGTAGTTGCCCTTTAAAGGATAACTGTTTCCTTCTGTCTCCTTAAGGAACTACTGATTCACCATTGGAGAGGACAAGACCCATCAGTTTTCTATTGGAGAAAGCATGGCCTAGACTGTGAGCATGCTGCTTCCACACGTGGCACTTGAAGCTGCTCTCATTCACACAAGGAAATCTCACAACATCTCTCCCAGTGTTTGCAGGACAGTCGGTGAGCTCACGACCCAAAGCTTTGCTCTGGCACATGTGGCTTCACCTCTGCTGTAACCTGAGTAACTATCAGCACTGCACTGATGCAAGCCTTTGGAAGTATATTAGTGCTAAATTTGCTGTCTCTCAAGCTGGCCATCATAACTAAGGCAACCTGCTTTAAAGGTGTGGAGTTAAGAAAAACCACTGCGAGAGCCTTGCAAAGGAATTAATCTGAAATATCCATGTAACTGCATGCCAGTGCAATATCAAAGGCTTTGCTGAAGGTGGCTTTCCAACGTTCTTGTATCTACAGGGCTTGTGACAAGTGTGGAAATTCCCTCATCAATGCTAACAAGTACAGAGGTGTGCTGTCTTCTCTCTATGTACCCACAGTGAAACAGAAAGTGCTTATTTAAGGATAAAAGCTTGTCCCTTGCATTAACAGAATTATTTCTGTATCCAGACCTGATTAAAGCATTTGTCCCCTTTAGCACCCCATGTATACAACATGGAGTTATTGTTTAGTTTCCTCTGGGTTCATGCTCTCCATCCCTGCACTGTTCACTCTATCAAGCAAAACCATGTCACAGAGCAGAGCATAAACCCCTTTTCATCTACTCCTACTGGGCATTCTGCTGAGCTTGGAGAGCATCTCCCCAACAGCTTTAGTTGGGAATACGTGCAAAGCAGTGCTGGGATTGCTGCACAGATGACAAAGTGAAATAATAGAAAGCACAATCTATGATGGCAGTAGTAGGAGAGCAAAAATAAACTTCAGTTAAAGAGAAGACAGCTTTTTCCAGTGTTTCCAGAGACAGCCTGCAAGCTGGAGCTCCGATTTACTCACAATACACATCAGCACACCTCTAGAGGCATTGTGGAGCCCGCACTGACCCATGAGCAGCTGCTGCCACCTGCTGAACACAACAGCTTTTACTTCAGCAAGAAAGGCTACAGAAAATAGAGCAGGAGCTATCTGAGAGTAGTTACGATCTGTCTGCCCATGACAGATCCGTGGATGTTGTCACAAGGTAGTTTTGCATCCCATAATTAATGTTAGCGTACAAGCCAGATTTGGAAGGTAATTTCCAGTCTGGATTGAATAAAAATGATTTATCAAAATAATGTATCCATTGAAAAGCCCGTACTTGCTGAAACTTGACTGTATTTCCCATGCAGAATCAGCAGAGATGTGAAATAAGCCAGAAGAGCTTCAGTTTACTTCTAAAAGTCTTTGCAGAGTTCCACTTCTATTGGTGTAGCAGACATTTTAACCTCAGAACAAGCCTGTTAAATACGCTCTCTCTTACATGTATCCATTGTCATGGATTTATTCCTTTTTTTCTCCTGTTTGAACAACTGTATCTGCAATAGGATCTACGAGCACAAGATCTAAGAACTATTTTTGTATCCTCCTTTTCTTGGAGGATACAATATTTTACAGATTTTGTCATGTCAGTTAGCAAGAAAAAAAAATCTGGAAAAAATATGTCTCTAAATCCTTTTAAAACCTTGTCTACTTTGCTGGGTAAGAGAACATGCTGGTACAGGCTACTGACACACATTAGGCTGTGAAAATTGCCTTTCAAGTGGATGATGATGTTACTGAACAGCCCTGTTAATAATTAATGGCTTAGTCTGCAATCTGTAGAACTTACATTTTGTCATATTTCAAGTGCTTAAAGGCTTTGACTGAGCTCACAAACCTCTTTGTTAAGGAATTAGAGTGCTCGACCTTTGAGAAACACATTAAAAGCATCAAGCAGTGAGGAAGCTAATTTATGAGTTACAGAACTGCTGGCCCAGTTGGTACCCTTCCATCAACAGTGAAAGCAGGAAGGAGAGACTTTCTTGCTAAGTTTCATAGTGTTGTTTCTTCTTTAGCACCAGAAGGGGTTTGTTGATAATCTGTACCCACTTTAATTAATAACACTTCAAAGCTAGTTTCTTTGCACCCAAACTTTGAAAAAGTAATAGGCACATCATCCAGAAGGAAAGGAGGGAGGTAAACACAATTTCTGCTCCTTTCTTTCTGCTGCAAGGCTGCCATAACTGCACCTTCAGTAAAGGCCATCTGCAGTGAGGACTTGCCTGGGCACTCCTCATGTCTTCAGTGCGCATTTGACAGCATGGGACAGACCAGATTGGGGCATATAGAGTTAACAACAGGAGGAAGGCATGTAAGACTGTGAGGAATGCCATTTACATTTTTGCCTGCTCAGAAATCCCTTCATCATAATGGATCCTGACATGGGAACACCTGCCTGTTGTGTCCCACATGGAGAGTGGCTCCCAAAGATGGCACAGGCACAGCTTGCAGTGGCACAGCCGGGCTGGCACAGTGTTGGGAATTCAGTTGCACAGAAGCCACTTTCCTAGAGCCAAGTTATTGCCAAGGAGCAATGACAGCACAGTGCCTCCCAGCTCCTGCTGAGTTTCTGCTCTGTGTGCTTAGACTTTTCTGTGGGAAAGACAAATGTGCACAGCCTGACTGACTCCCTCTGAACAGCTCCTAGCACCTGTTTGCAGGGTGTGCTTTTAAGAAAGAGATGATGCTTTAAAATGAAGGGTTGGATTCTGGGAAGTGCTGCCTTCAAAGCTTCAGGCAGTTCAGTGAAAAGCTTGTTCATAGCAGATTCAGTGCAGAATCTAATAGTTAAGCATCCTGAGACCTCCTTGAGCAGGCAGCTCTGCTCAGTGCCTAAGTTTTGGACTTGAAGACATACACAGGGTGAGTTATCAGATGAATTTTCTTGGCTTGCCATGAGTATCTAGAGAACATAGACAAATTCAAGACTTAAAGGAATTGCATAGTACTATGGAAGTAGCTTAATAGGAGCTTAACACAGAATGATGATTTGTTTGGAAAGGTATGTGATAGCATTTGGTGGGTTTTATAAAACCCAGAGGAACTAAGAAAAAAATTAAGGAAAGATGACAACATTGGAGTAAGCTAACACTGCAACTCACAAAGACAAAATCCTCTTCAAGAGGAACATGAGATGACAGTAAGCTCAGCAGATCCAAAGCTCATTTCACCTCATTGCTGTGACATATGCAGCTGGGTGCTCTGGGCTACAATTGGGCTATTATTACTGTTCATCCAAAATGGATGGCAGATGATATCCAGCCTTTACCATTGAACTCTGATACAAGCATGCTGTCTGTCTTTGGTTGACTGTACTGAACTGCATGCTACAGTCACAAAGACCTCCCTAGCACTGTGCATAAAGTGAAGGGTATCCTGGATCCATTTGTATAAATAGTTGTCCCTGTGTACCTGCTCCAGCTCACTGCTGGCAAGTTCCAGCCCATTTGGAGTACAGATCAGTGGCAAAAGGAATACTCACCCCAATATTACTTTGAAGACATTGCAAAGTCTGACAGCCTCTGCAAAATACCCTCCTTTTTAGTAAAATCTGCAGTCAGATGCTATTTCTCTGATATTAGCATGCTGAATGAAGCCTTCAAGGCCTTCTACATCAGCTTTTCTACAATCACTTAATGGCCTCTGCTGGACAGGACTGAGATCCTGGCAACTGATGCAGTTCTGTAGTTCTGAATCCAGCTAAGATTTACACAGGTATTTTATTGGGGCAACAGCAGAGATACCACTGTAGCACTGCATCGACCTGCAGGCATCCCACCACATGCTCAGCACATGGCTCAGGTGAGTCACTGACAGCAATGCAACATCAAGGGCCTAGCAAAATTGCCCAGAATCTCCAATCTTTTCTACTTCACATCTGTATGCAGGTGCCTGTATTATCCTTGGTGGCATGGGATGCTCTCTGAACAATGACCAAGAAAAAATTCTTCCCTAAGGCTTTTTCTGTCAACCAAATCTTTTCTAAGTGGTGAAAGTGTGTGAGTGAAGGGCATAGGTGACATACTAAGATCAGTATTCAAAGTATGGCATTATGCATATGAAGGTAAGTACACAGAAAAGCAAGTAAAGACCTAAGTATTTACTTAGCTGAGGGGTAACAGATTAAGTGACTACACACAGATTATTCATTGTTGTGAATTATTTTGGCTCCAATAAGTTTAGTGGAGCCAAATTAGTAGAGAGGAGCTGACTGTCTGACCTGCAGTTCAACATACACAACATTAATGCTATTAAAGTTCATTTCCACAAGCGGAAACTCGGGTAGAGAAGTTAACAACAGGCTCACTAATATAATGAGGAATCCTAACTGGTCATTAGTTTCCAAGTCAATGTTTTCTGTGTCTGTGGCCCCGGTCTTATTCAGAAAGCAAGAGAGACAGTGTTATTCAATCAAGGAAGCCAGTATTACCTCTGCTGTTGCATTAACTGGAATTACCATTTCCTGCTCTGGTGTTTACACTTCTAATGTTAAAAAAGACATAAAACTGCCAAATGAAAATCGTATTTTCTGCTTTAGGAGAAGGCAAGTGTTGATATAATCTTGCTCTGTTAGGGTTTCATTTCAGATGGGCAACACTGCTCACTCTTAGGGTAAATTCCATTGTTGCATTTAAAATGCAAACAAATGAGTGTTTAGGGAGTAGCATTTCAGTGCGGTCACCTGGAGCTCTGGACATCAAATTCATATGTTCTCACTCCATACTTGCACTAGATAAACCATTTATCTGGAAAATTACATCACATCAACCACTAGCTTCTGCCACTCTGTTTCTAAAACTTCAAGCTCATAACATTCATTTATAACCAAGTGTTACTGGGCAGGTCAGATTTAACACACATCAGATTTAAGGAATAGAACATTTTCTTTCTGAGCAAGCTTTTGTCACTCCCTGCAGAGTCAAAGTATGAGTGACTGTAGTCTCTCACAAGTGGGGAAGGAAGGAGAAGCAGTTTCCCTAAACCAGACAGGGAATCTCATTAGCAGAGAGGCTATACTCATTTCTGTTCGTTGTACTTTTTATATAGTGTAACCCTACTGCAGTTTAGGAGTTTTTTATCACAACAATTGACTTTTTTTTTGTTACTGGATTAGTGAAGTTGCTATTTCTAATGAACTGTTTCTGCCACAGCACGTGAAAGAAAGACCTAGTGAGGGTAAACTTTCTCATATTAGCAAAGAGGTCAGTGCTTTTGACATGGATGCTCACAGACTGCTTCACGTCTGCTCGCCCACTAGGTGCAATTTCAGTGGGAGACAGGAGTCAAAATACACAAAGGCTCACACTTAGATCACGCCAGGATAACTTCTTCAAAAAGTGGACTAACAAGCAATTGAGGCTTATAGATGGCAGTGTAAGTTAGAAGTAAGTTGAAACAGGAAAGGCATTACTGGTAAAGGACAGAAAGTCAAGTCTACAGATGTGGTATTTTGCATAAAAGGATGGTATACGACAAGGCCACAAAACAAAGAACTGATCTTGTATATATACAGTTCCTATATACTTACTAAGTTTGCTACTGATGGCAGCAGAAAACTCACTAGAGATCACTGTTCCACTATAACTCCTTGTTTTGGACATCAAATATTTCTGACAACAAAATTATTGAATGGTATAAATGAAAACCATGGAAGTCCAGATCTGAATGTGCTTGGACTTAATCTCAACCATTTGCTGAACCTTCAGCTTTAGGTAGTGCTGTAGGAATATCATAAAAGAAGACACTGACTGGGAGTGTGCATGGCTAGGAGCAATGTGCTCTTCCAAGAACAACAGTTTTATGATAAAGTTGTGAACAGAAGTGCTCTCAGAGAAATAGAAAATACCATTTTGATTACTCAGCACTTCAGCTGAGAGATCCTGCCAAAAAGATTGCAGAAAGCATGTCTGCTGTTTTCCAACCACAGCCCCAAACAGAGCTGCTTTCCTAGTGTTCTCCCTAACTCAGTTTTCCTGCTGATTATATTTTTCTCCTTACTCTCCTAATGCTAGAAAGCAGGAAGACTTCCCCCAGCTGCTGATGGAATAACACTGTTACCACATCATTATAAACAGATATTCTCTTTGTTACTCTATGGGAAGTTGGTGGTCTTCCACTGCACTTTGACAATAACTGACTTTGTTGAGCTTTTTTGTTTGTTTTGTTTGTTTTGTTTTTCATAACACTTTTTTCTTCTCATATAAAATTTAAGTCAGATCCAAGTGTAAAAAATATATATCTACTGGAGGGCAGGCCTGAATCTGGCAGAACATGATGAAAAGGTCTTGAAGAAAAGATAAAAATATTATATTCTGCTGAATGGAAACTGTCCTGAGTCAATCAGAACTCATCAGTTATGAACTTTTTTTTCCCAAATGAGTTGTCCTACAATTTTCAATGAATAGTCCAGAAACTGAGGCTCTAAATGTTCTTTCTGGTAATGATCTTAAATGAAGCCTTTGACCTTAACTATTACTAAAATAAACCTACAATGACATCTGTCAGCTGAAATCAGCAAACCCCAAGAGGACTTTCAGATGATCAATCATCAGCTGAATTCAGTGGAGCTGAATTTCAGGACTGAACTTGGCCCACAGGTTTTATGTGCTCTCAAGAGCAGCACCGCCTTCCTTACAGCATGGGTGTGCAGGATTCATGCTCTGAGCTCCCTGGGGTGAGAGGTACTACACAGGACAGTGCCTGCAGTCCAAAGGCATATTGGATGTGCACAAGCAGAAGTGGTGCCTGGCTCCACCTCAGCCTCACAGCCAGACCAGACCCTGGGCACACGCAGGAAAGGGCTGTTCTGGGTGTGCACCTGATGTCCCACTGCCTGCACTTGCAATCTGTGCACACTCTATTGCCAGATCCCTTCCCACTGTGGATAGATGGCTCTGCTTTAGAGTTAATCACATATGACTGGAGCAAATACTTCATATTGCACTTATTTCTAGAAGGGACTGAGTTTGGCTAAGAAGTTTAAGACGCTATACTTTAGACAATCCAGATACCTTCTGATTTTAATGCCATTCATATCACAGCAAAATAAAGGAATTTATTATTTCATGGGGCAGATGAAGATCCCATTTTTAATGTTGACAGATCTTGAAAACCTACGGTTTTCTTTCAGACAAACTGAAAGCTCAGTTTTCTCCTTGCAGTTTTCCTAAGTGCATATTAAATGAACTTTCTCTTTTTATCAGTGACTCATTCCTTGAAAAACTATTTCACAAATAGGATCTCCATCCCAAAGGAAACAAGCTGTTCCCTCTTATACTACTCAAGTAGTTCCAGAAAAACAAAATAATTATGTCAAAAGCAGCCTGGTCTAGTGGGAGATGTCCCTGCCTAGAGTAGGGAGGTTGGAACTGGATGATCTTGAAGGTCCCTTCCAACCCAAACCATTCTATGATTCTATGAAAAGATTTTAAAATGTGTTACCTATATAGCTCAGGTACAGTAAGATTTTGTCTATTAGTTTTATGATACAAATGACTGCCTTTTAATGAAATGACTCAATCCAAATTCTGAAGTTGACTAGAAATTCTGTGTGCCTGGTCACAGACACTTCGCATTCAAATTCCTCTCATGGTATCACACAAAATATCTGTAACCTTTCTTGCCTATACAGATGCAAATTCTTTTATGAATTAGTATCTGCTTTCTGCAATATAAAGTCTTACCTGAAGATGTGAATAAGGTGATGACACAGGTCATGATTAGCAACGAGTTTAGAGATGAGCTGTTGATGATAAGCTCATAGATAGTAGCTGGTCTGCAGATAAGCAGCTGGAAACAAGTTGGTCCCGAGAAACAGCCAGGCCTTTCTTCCTGAAGAAAACCAGAAATGTTATCATATCTTTAAGCAAATGAAAAAGAAATAATTTCACAAGAAACTAAACATCCCCCTGGCAGTATCTAGTATATGATAAGAAAACGCTAAACTTTCGTGTTTTATGCCAGACAGAGGAAGAACATGTTTGAAAAAGACAATGTGTTTGAAAAAGGGGAATATCTGTAAAAGGCTCCTTAAAACATCCAGTGGTTCAAGTGTTACAGGTGTCCCAGAATCCTTCCAGCTGAAGACAAGTCCATTAGCCAGGTATCTGCCTGAGAGCTGGCTACCATGAGTGAAGACAAAGTGACTAGTGATTAAATCGAATAATAACACTCAAACATTACCAGGTTCTTCTCCACCCAAATCTAGTCTCCTTGGTCGTTCTACTGTTGGCTGTGTAGGAACTTGTCTGAGGGATATTACCTTTAAATGGACTTCTCAAAACTTCTCCATGACAAGAAGGCATTATCCCATCGCTGTCAGTGGAAAGCTTTGTGTTGTAAGACTTCTGCTGGGTATTTATGGGCACCTTCTGTTAAATACAGCAAATAAAACAATTACTCAAAAGGAACAAGATAAGAGATAGGCAAATGTAGGAATTAACAAAACTACAGCCCATACACATGTAAGACTTCGCAGTGTTAAATTCTATATAAATGACTTCAAACTGACATCAGATATGCTTGCAGGTTAAACAAATAATTGTTGATGTAAATGGTTACTTTTGTAGATGTGTTACAGTGTCTGGATATCTTTACTTTCAAGGGCCTGAAAACAGGTTGTGAACTTCACTTTCTTACATTTGCATACTTTAACAGAGACAGAACAGTATATTCACTTATGTGAATGATAAGATAGACATGACAGTGTGCTCAGCCTCAACCAGTAAGTTTTTGCTTAGAGTCAAAAGAGTCTGTGACCAACCACAGACATGTTTTCACATCACAGATGCTTCCTTTGATTATCAACATTTTATCAGAGTTGTACTGTTTTGATTTGATACAGAGCCTCTTTTGGAAAATATTTTTCAACTGGACCACTCTCATTACGTTTATCTATTACCAGCTCATGCTTCTGGGAGTGCTTTCTTTCTTTATCCCCTTTACCTCTAATGTTTATTTTATTCTAATATATTAAGATCCACCTTAGCAGTGACATTCAATTGTACACTAATTTCCAACTCCTGGAATGGAAGTTATGGACAATTAAATAATAATTATAATCACAATAATAATTTGTCACATCTTTCCTGAAAGTATAGGAATGGCTCCACTTCAGAGTGAGATTGCCACTGCACAGGGTGGGAAATTTTGCCATCTTCTATGGCACTTACAAAGTTATGTCACAATGTTTCATTAAAAAGGAGATTTTCACTGTGGTCTGGTATGTTTGTGAGGTTGGGAGAACAGACAGGATAGCTGTGCTTTTGCTTTGCCTTCTCCCAGATATTTTTCCAGAGCTTTCTAGTTATTTTTAGACTGATTATTATAAATTAGTAATGTCACTCTGTCCCTTTGGCAGTCTAACACACACCAGAGCAGCAAGAATAAACAATCTGTGGGGCCTGAGAGACTGAAAGGAGAACTCCGTCCACAATTAGCAAGTTGCTGCGATGTCTGAGTTAAAGATTCCTTTGTTTGCATTCTGACATAGCTCTTTGCTCAAAACTATGAAGATACTGGATGCTTCAGTGCCAGTGGCACCAGAGGGAGTTAGGAACTTGAATTTCTTGCCATCTGGTCTCTCAATGATTCCCAGCAGCATCTGATGCCATTACAAACCCACAGAATTTAAAAGAGAACATTTAACAGCATTTAACAATGGAAAAAGTGGAGGCTTTTCAAAGAATGCAAGCTACTGTCAGGCCCCTGGTGTGTCATCCCAGCCAAGCAAGATGAAGTGGTCTCCCAGGTACCAAGTTTCAAGCTCTCTCTCACTATAAATCTAAGATTATGCCTTTGGAGCAAACATTTAATATGGCAAGAAACAATATAGCCTAAAAGAGCTAGTACTAATGGCACTGATAATAGTGACAAAATGCTTGTTTATAGCCAACGTAGATCAGAGCCACAATCCTAAACTTCTGAAGAAAATTCAGTATGTCAATTCTGCAATACCAACTTTCTAATTATCTGCCCATTATATATTAGATAATAATGGTTATTATACAGTTCCCCATGTTTCCATAAACTGGTATTTCCAGTGGATTTTTCAAAGGAAATAGAATAAAATTATTTTAATGTTAACACAGTCTCTTAAGTTTCCAATTTCATTCTCCTAGAAACATCTGTTGAAGTTTTCTTGCTACTCTATTATTACACCTCCTTCAGGTCAGAAACCAACAAGGATGATGATAGACAGTAACTTCAGACAACACTGATAGGCAGAAACAATCAAATCAACGCTGAAATGGGGTGACTTTTCAGAGGCTTGATTCTTCTCCTAGAAACAGCTCTAGGCCCTAAATAAATGTTGAGGTGAAGATGGTAATCTTTAAAAATGGGTATGTCTCTCCAAGTATGAATAAACACCAGCAGAAACAGTCAGAGGTCTCACACTGTCTGGAACTGTTACAACAAATGACCTCTCAGCTACTGATGATTAAGCAACACTGTTTTTAATTTAATATACACAAGCTTTCACAAGTTCAGGAAAAGCCTGAGAATGTACTCTGAGCATAACCTGCAGCTCAGAAATCATAAGAAAAAGAGAAAGAATGGCAAATTGATTGAAGAGTACTTCAGACATTTTGGAGAGTTGGCTCATGAGCTTTAAGTATCTGCATCTGGCGTTAATGAGCTGAAGATCTGGCCAGCAGTCTTACTGTCTGGCAATCACTTGTAATACTGAAGTCATACGAACCCCTTCTCTCCATGCCAAATACAGACAACAAACAACAGAAAAAGTTCTGTGCGTTCTCTACTGGCTCAGTTTACATCAGCTGAAGCTTCACACTGATACTCAGGGGTGCTCTTCCAGATCTTCACTCTGTTTTTTCCTTCTGGTTAATTGAGTAATCAATAACACTCATTACACGTAATTGTTATTTTATTCACTGTTAACTGAGCAAAAATTAAGCTGCATTCTAAAATCCAAGTCTTTAAGCATGGCTCTGCAAAGGCAGGAGGTCAGACTGAATCACAAAAAAGCTGTTTATGTTTGTCTTAATCAAGGATGATTTAAATGTGGGCACTGTGAGCCCACCTTGGATACTGGACACAGATGTTGGGGACTGGTGTGAACTGAATGCTGCCTTTTCTGCTCGACTTGAGCTAGGCAATTTAATTTGAATCATGCCTCTCAAGAGTGTACGTGAACACGTCATGAATGCAAGCTTATAGCTTCTACATAACCAACTTTTGCAAAGGCAAGAATGTCACTATGCTGAATTTACTGATTGCAAAAAGAAGGACGATGAGCTGGAAACTGCACTGAAGTTCCCGCAGTTCCATAAACTGGTATTTCCAGTGGATTAGCAGAGAAGGCTGCAGAAAGGAAAGTCTTGCTGTTCTAGGACCCAGCACTGTTTCCAGAAGGTAGGTCTGTGCCTACCGTGTTACCCAAAGTTGTCTGTTTATAGAAAGAGGATGCAGTTAGAAGGGTAGGGTGCCACAGAGGCAGGGAAGCAAAGGGAGAATTGCTCGAAAGCAATTCTCTCTTGACACTTGTCCATTTTCAGGGTAACACACAGAGAACTAATCATGCAAATGGAAACTCGAGGGAAATAAGCCTTTGTTTCTTCATCTGGTGCCCTGAAACTCAGCCAATAATACATACAATCAGTATCCCTGAGGTGACAAGGTGCACTGTTGATTTATAGGCAATACATACTGGATAACTGGAGACTCCACACTGTGAAATGATTATAAACCAGTAATTAGCTGGTGAGAGAGGCATAATTTGGTTCAGAATTCTGAAGCCTAATAAAATCAGCTTATGAAAAATAAAGCACTGTTAACTCAGTCCCTTGCGCAATTAGAAACTCATAAAACCTGACTGAAGTAGAAGGTCTTCTAACAGCAGAAAAACAAACAAAAACCCTGTAAGCATTTAAAAACATTTTCAACTAAACAGTAGCACCGGGTCCTGGAAATTTTCTTCAAAGATGGAATCAAGCACTACTGCTTCACCCTGGAGAGCTCTCACTCATTTAGATGCAGCTTAACCTTTGGATGGTAAAAATGAGAGTGCTGGAACTAAACACCGCCTGGCACAAGTGAGCAGCTCATCAGAAGATGCTTTTTGATGTACCATTGCTTTGGAAAAACACTTCCTGCAGGTGTTCTAGAGTCACCTGGAGGTTTTTTAGGATATGCTTGATTTAATTTTCAAGTCCCTGCTGTGGTCATACAGAAATCAACCGGAAAGTCTCTCACAAACAATTAGCTTCTGCAGGTGTTAAGTGGCACAAGACAGCCTTATCAGATGTGTTTGGGCCTTTTTGGCAAAATCACAATCTCTGGATCATGTGAGACTTCAGAACAATTCCAACTTCCTAGAAGAGACATGTACTACTTGAGATGTCAATCAAAATGGAGAATCACAAGACAGTTTTAACAAAGCCCTTCAGTTTGTTGGAGTGGATGGCAGAGAAAGGCAGGAGAGGTCTCTTCTCCACACATGCTGCTGCTGCTAACACCCCAAGGCCTGAAGGAGTAGCACTGTATTCCTGATGGTTCCTACACAAAAACAGCTACCCCTGCCCTTTTTCTTTTTGCAAAGGGTAAAGCTGGATGAGGTGGAAGAAGCTGCTCAGGCAGGAAGAGCTGATTCCAGTACTACTAGACCTAACAGCTGAAGTTATTACTTTAAAAATGTTCTCTGAAGGCTTTTTATGTTTTGGAAAAACAGCAACAAAAACCACAAGATTTCAAGAGGCCTTTCTTATCACCGTACAATGCTAGCCTCAATTAAATCTGAAATGGGGTTAATTCTCAATGTTCAGTGCACAGGCTACAGCAACGAAAGTGAACAGAGGAAGACAAAACAATTTGTAAGAAAATTCTGCCTTAAAATCACCTCTATGCAAAACCAAAGCATATCAGGGACAGCTCCGAATTGCAGAGGTCACAAAAACCCTCAGAACATCATGTGTCTGTGGTCCCTCCAGAAACTCAGTGCATTATGTGCTTACTGACTGTCAAGCAGCATTTCACAAACACAATATTTACAAAGAAATTTACCTACCCTGGTACAAAGAAAAGTCTTGGTTTTCTGCACTAATCTGGCTTCTTGAAGAAATGACACTGTTTGTGTACATTTCACCTGATAATTTCTAACCTGCTGGCTATTTCCAACCAAACAGAAGGTGCCAGTGAGAGCTAAAACCCTCAATGATTAAACAGCTGAACTGATGCCTTTAAAACCTCTGCAAGGCAAAGGGTGCCTTGTGAGCATAGCTTTTACTAAACAAAAGAAAACCTGTGTAGCAGAAAGAACAAACAGCCAAATCACAAGAAAAACTTCAAACAGAGTTTGGAATAACTCAACTTTTGTTACAAACCCAGAGGTTACAAGGTTTCTATAGGTTGAGGCTCATTAAGTTGTTTTTGTGAGCTGAAAATGTAATTTCATCCACTTCTTTACCTCAAACACAGAGACTGCTGTTTTTCATCCAGTCATTTTATATAATATAATTAATCTACATTTTAAAGACCTTGATGGGTTTTCTCTCATCATGGAATAGTAAGTGAGATTGATACTGAATTACTGAGCACTCAAGCTCACAGATCATTTCCATATAAAATAATTACTTTTTTTTTAATTTGTAAAATGACACTTTTATTTTATTTAGATGTTAGTGCTTATTTCTCATGTAATAAAAGGGAAAAGAGATAAAGCGTGAATCAATGGTTATTAACCTTGCTAATAAGACAGGCTTTTTGAGCGCAGATGGATATATCTTAATTGGCAAAACAGATGCATTGTCATTTAGCCAAGTAATCCTTCCCAACCAAGGGAAGCAGTAGCAATTTTATTTGAAGTGGATGAAAATAAACTTGTCACATTTTGCATTCCAATTTACACATTCTTAATTTACCACTTAAGTCAGTAAGAATACAGCCTTTTGATTCTCCAAAGAAGGCACTCCACAAATTAACATAAAAATAGGTGACAATATTGCTATAGAACATATTAATGGATCTTAACTTGTAAGTACTGAACTCAATCTGCACGTTCATGTAATTAATCTAGAATAGAATTATATATTTCCATGAACATTTATTTGCATCTTTAATATGGGGATAAGAAAGCAAATAAAATATGCCTCAATGAAGTGTTTTCCACAGTCTGTAAAAATACAGCCTTAAGGTTGTTGTATGTGCCACTGATAATGAATGTTGACTTTCACACATTGCTATTGAATCCTGCTAGTCAATCCTCAAAAACAACCCTACAAAGCACGTGAGTATTTACTAATAATCAGCAGTCTTTCAGAGCCAACTATACACACATGCATCAAAATGTACTCCAGAACTTGTGCTCTGGTTGAGTCCATTATAAATAATACTAAAGATAAAAAACAACTCTAAAAATACTCCAGTGTAGTGAGTAATGTTACACCAAAAATACAACCTCTATTACTTCAGTCCTCACATGAATCTTTTTCCTTTCCATTCATTTTCTGTAACCCCTCAGTCCTCTTCATAAAACACTGAACAAGCGTAGAACTGTGAATAACCATTAATTGCAAGTTAGAACTCTTACTGTTTATATCTTATTTCTGAAAGTGCTCTACCAGGAGAATACTTCAGTGGCCTCTTATATGAAAATCTAAGGCTTCTAGTTATTTAGCCAAATTCCATGTTCTTAGACATAGCTGGATTTCCTCTGATTAACACCTTTGGTCAGGAAGAGTCAGCCTCACATCATGAGTCATCTTGGGGGGAAGCATGGGCAGAGGTGTTCATTACTGGCAGCTAAAACAGTCCCTTAGGACTTTAGGAACAACTTAGAGAACAATGTAACAGCTTTTTCTTACCTTCAGTGTACACTGAACTCTCTCTGGCCCACAAAAGCATTAACACAGAAAGAAGAATCACTTACATAAAATGGAAGTTCATTTCTTTGAAGGGCTGGCATCCACCGGTGGAGAGCGGAGAAACTTGATTAATTTCCATTGGGATGACAATGAAACTCTGTGGAGGAGACACTAATGTAAAAAGGAAGATATAAACTCTGGCTTCTCTGATCAACATCCTTGTTTCTAAACACTTAGTCTAAAACAGGCTTTAAAGTTAGCACGCAGTATATGCCTAGTACAATACAAGTGACCTGTGCGTTCAATTAAACACCTACACAGCTAATTAAAGAATGTCCAAGGAGATTCATGGACAGTAACAGCATTCAGGTCTTCCCTTTAGTCAAGTATCTCAAGCGTACGAATCTCAAGTGTATGATCTACAGTCAAGACTGAGACTTAGTGACTCACCTGCAAAAATTCAAGGATAGGTGACGACAACAACAAAAATCTGAAGAATTTGCTCATTAGGGCTTCTCAAATTTTATTCAAAAACCAATAAGCTATAATTACCAAACTGTTTACAAGGTAATACTGTGGTTTTCTGATCCTTCACACCATTAACAAATAAGCAGGCACAGGGACGAGGGTTGTCATAGGAGCAAATGCTGTGCATGGGGAGATGGTCACACTGAGAGTTCTTGACAGAAGTAAGAGTCAGTGGTTCTCTTTTCTTTGCAGAAGTAGTTGCTGACCTCACTGAACTCAAGTAGATGTCACTGTGACACAGGAGGTCTCAAGTATTATCACAGGATAAATAGTACCAAACCACAGACTTCATAAGATTATTCTTATTCGAGAATAAGGGTTTTATTTAGTGCTTTCATCTTCATCTTCTCCATGTGTTTTTGAACCTTTTCTCTGAGTCCGCTGTCTTGGGGTTGAAAATGTCCACCTGGATCTTTGTGGGGGTCTCTGAAAGAAGTTTAAAAGATCATTTGTATTCATAATAGCCAGGGAAGCTACTTAGCAATGTGGGTAAAAAAAAAGGAAAAGACACACATAATTTCTCTTTTTTTTAATACTGACCACAGTTTTCCATTACTTACACAGAACTGCAAAGGGAGTGAACTATGAAAAAAGCATTCACTCTTATTAGGTCAGTTAGGAAAATTAACCATTTGATAAATAAACACATACTAGGGTGAGTTTCTACATTTTTTTTTCTATGACAAAGCATATTGTAATAGCCAAAACAAAACAAAAAAAAAAAACCACAAAAAAATTTTATTTGCCTTAAGGATAAAACATGGCAACTGCTGTGTAGGAGCAGTAAGGTGTCCTCACAAAGTGAGGTAGTCACAATACAGCAATCAATGTTCTGTCAGAGATCTCATACTCAGCACTGTTTTAAAGTTCAATGGCTGACAGTTGCAGAAAATCTGAATGTCAGTCATTCCCTCTAAAATTAAAGAAAATGAGACTGAAATCTCTTGGTAAGAACTCTCAGATTCAGGCAATCACATACATCC
>VXAB01006986.1:94309-186526 GCA_013399175.1 Odontophorus gujanensis
ATCATTTGTATTCATAATAGCCAGGGAAGCTACTTAGCAATGTGGGTAAAAAAAAAGGAAAAGACACACATAATTTCTCTTTTTTTTAATACTGACCACAGTTTTCCATTACTTACACAGAACTGCAAAGGGAGTGAACTATGAAAAAAGCATTCACTCTTATTAGGTCAGTTAGGAAAATTAACCATTTGATAAATAAACACATACTAGGGTGAGTTTCTACATTTTTTTTTCTATGACAAAGCATATTGTAATAGCCAAAACAAAACAAAAAAAAAAAATCACAAAAAAAATTTATTTGCCTTAAGGATAAAACATGGCAACTGCTGTGTAGGAGCAGTAAGGTGTCCTCACAAAGTGAGGTAGTCACAATACAGCAATCAATGTTCTGTCAGAGATCTCATACTCAGCACTGTTTTAAAGTTCAATGGCTGACAGTTGCAGAAAATCTGAATGTCAGTCATTCCCTCTAAAATTAAAGAAAATGAGACTGAAATCTCTTGGTAAGAACTCTCAGATTCAGGCAATCACATACATCCCGACTAGGTAGGCAATGAAGCATTGTCATGACCACATTAAAGAGACTGCATCTGTTGGATGGAAACATCAGTTCCACAGAGACACACAAAGTATCTGTGAAAACACCAGGTTCTATCTCAGCAATTTCTCCTGTGTTCCTCTGAAACCATTTATTTCATCTCTACAGCCCACTACTCTAGTTCACTGTCCCCAGTGCTCCACTTATCAGCTGATATGCCTCCTTGGATCCTTCCTGTAACATCACACCCCCCCAAGTTTCACATAGTGCACCCACTTCTGCTTCCAGACCCCTCAGAACTGCTGGGGAACCTTGTACACTGTTTTAACACCACTGTGGTAATAATCAACTCCCTTAAAGATCCACTTTTCCTCAGCTTTTTCCTCAAGATCTCTGTACTGAACTACAAACTGAGCACATCGGCCTGACAAAACTGGAGGCAGCTGGCAGAATTTGTCCCTGTGAGTGGTTAGATTCTTGATAAATCTAAAGTTAGAGACATCCAGGCCAGTGTGTCATTTTAATATCTGTTTTCTTAAGTCCAATCCAGAGATCATAATCGCAGTGCAAAATGTAATACAGGAGACTTCTGACTTTCTCAAAGCACCAGACCTGCAACCCACTCAGTAATGGAGCACCTACAACATCTCAGTATGACTTTCTGCATAATTCTGAAGGAGATGTTTTCAGAGTCCTTCCTCTTCTCTAATTTCAAATTCTACTTACCTTCCTTCTTTTGCTGATTTCACTTTGCCATCTTCTGAGAGCATCTGCTCAATTTGTGGAAATTCAGCTCTCAGCATCTCTGGAGTAAGAAGCACTTCAAATTCAGTTTCATCTGTCCCACTAAAACCATTTATATGAAGAACAATCAGCAATTACAATTATTTTTTTAGACAACAAAACCAAAAAATGTCTTATTCCAGGCAGACTTCGTGCTTCTGCCTTTGATAACCTCTAAGAAGATGTTTGGACACATCCATACAAGCAATTAAGACAATAAACCACAGTGAACACAGAAGAGGAGAAACTTACAGGTCAATTACGCTCTCTCTGTCTCCCTCAATCAAGTTATACAGTACTGGTGGTACATCTCTTGGAAGCATATCTAAACTGTAAGGATCCCTGTGATGGAAATGGTATGATGAGCAGATAGTAACTGCAGTCAACAGTTACATTGTGAAACTTCACAGAAGTAGCTGTAGTTACAGACAAGATGATGTATTTTTGAATAATCCTGGAAAAAAATAGTACACCAGAAACTAATGTGGTACGAGCCTGGGAGATGCAGGCTACCAGTGGGTGCAGGTGCCCACATGTTAAATGTTTTACTGTTCATACTGCTGCAGGACAAACAGTTTGTACTCCCCAGAGTCTTCTGGCACCAAATAAAAATGCATGCAATGCAGATGTTACTAAAAGTCCAGGCTGAATCCAGCACTAGGCATTATATTCTTAACCCACTCTCTGATTACAGTGAGTAGGGGTTCTCCTCATTGACTTCAGATTGCTGAGCAGCAAGTAAGTCTACCCATAGGCTCACTTTTACCTGTGGGACTGGTCACCAGTTTCCAGCAGTAGAAACTGGTGCAGGTGAGAGGCCCTGTCTATTCACTGTCTTTCTTACCTAGATGTTATACTTGTCAATATGGAAGTGCTAGGAAAGGTGGAAAACACCACTGGTAAGAATCGCCTCCAGTCCATTACGCCACAAATCACTTCCTGAAATGACAAGTGTGACAGCGATCAGACCTCTAACACATAATGCAGTGGAGAGAGGGAGAGAAGCTTGCAGGACAGAGCATCTAATTTCTGGGTTGAAAAGTGAATCTGGAGAGCTGCATTTCTCTGTATTTAAGATACTTCCTCCACCGCAAGGTCATGAAAATACAATAGACAACAAAAAGAAGGAAAGAGCAGAAAAATACTAAACCCTAACTAAAATAATTAAACCCTAAATAACTAAACCCTAATAACAACAAGTTATTCTGATCCATGCACCAATTATTTAGGTGCACACTCTATTTCTATTTGAAAGTGTTTTCTATCTAGGATGACTCTTCATTTTCTTTTTGGATTCCTTGGAACAAGTACATACCCAAGGCAGGTATTCATACAATAAACCACAAAGGCCATACCTTGTGATGCAGATATTTTTTTTGTGTGATTGAAATACTGGATCCTTTGGGGCATTCCTTGGTAAAGGTATATTTTGGATGAGGACAAAGATGATATTCAATACTTGTTTCACAATAAGTTAAAGGAGGTAAAAGTGGAAGTAATCCTGGAGTGGGGTTCTAAAAACAGAAGAAAAGATTACTTAAAAAAAAAAAAAAATCTGAGCACAACAAAGAATTAAACTGATGAAAATTCAGGTCTTATATTAATACAGTCTTCCTAAACTCACACTTTTTCTCAATACGATTTTATGTTTCAGGGTGAACCTTGATCTCCTGTCTCTTCCCCACACCACAGACCCATAATCCACGTGGAAACCACTGGAAACTAAGACAGCATGATGCAATGTGAGTCAACTGCCTACCTTCACTTTTCACAGTGTACTCAAGGATCAGGCAGTACCCTAGCTGAAGAGAAGACTATACCTGTCCTACTAACTTGGGCAAGAGCATGAGGTTATAGAAGGACTGAGATGCCAAGATCACAGCTTCTCTTCTAATGTGCAAATGAAGAAACAAATGGAGAAGGGAGAAGCCCTGAGGTATATCAAGGAATCCTGGGAACACTAAGCATTTGTGGAGTGTGAGTCCAGGTCACTGCCCCCACTGGCAATTTTGCATTATCAGCCCTCCCTAAACTGATCCACCTTAAAATGAAATGGTGTCACTCTCACTGGGATGAGCTCTGTGGTTCCTACTTGCCAGGGCATGCACTACGATGGATTACTCACACTAGCAGGTAGTTTCATATACCAATCTAAGCAAGAGAATTGACCACTAATAAACATCTTTTCACCTCCTTTCCTACTTTGTGGAAGTCAACTTCTACTTACAAAAATGCGAAGAGGGTTGCTCTCCATAGGGTACACTAAAGCTTGGGGAGGAACCAATTTTAAGAGGCTGATATCTCTTTCTGCTTCTTCTTCAGACGATGGCTTGTGATAGTCCAGGTTAAGCTGTCCCTTAGGAGAAGCCACTGCTTGAACCAATTCATCCTTGAAAAACACAGACAAAGGTTTTCAGAGCATATGGAGTTATAAAATGTTGGAACAAAATTAATCAAGTAATTGTAGAAATGTAGAAGTGGAAGTGATTTCAGCAAAAAAAATCTGTATTTGAGATGCTCTGTTACCTGGGCTCCTTGTCTCAGAACTTGGCGAAGTTTTTGAGGTTTGTAACTTGCAGCTGTATGGCGTGTACAAAATGGCTGATACTTTATAATGCTGAAATGCTGAGGAACCTAAGCACAACGGAAAAAGATGTGCTGCAGGACATGACAATAATCACTTCTGATAAACTCATAAATGGAATGGAACATTCCAGCTTCATCGCAGACACATTACATCTCTGCGGTAAAAGATAACTGGAATGCTATTCTACTATGCAGAATATGACCAAAATTTTGAGAAGTCATACTTTACCAGGGCAAGCTGAATGACTGCATAAAGGAACATTGCTCTTCTATGAAAGACTGTGGGATTAGCACTTTTGTGAGCAAACATACTGAACTTCATGGGGTGGAGAGAAGCTCTGTTAAGCAATAAGACTAACACTGGTAGATGAAGCAGTGTGTAACAGAGAGAAAGGAGGCTAACAGTAAAGTTTCTACATTTCTTGTAACACTTGGGGAAAAAGAAAAGCAAAGCAAGAGGAAATTGAGCCAAAACCTTCATTGATTTTAACCTGAGGAAGCATTTTTACTTTGATAGGGTGTGAAACTTGGACTTTCGCTATTCAAAAATTTGAGAGGGAAGGTTTTAGAGGTCAGGAGAAAAAAAAATTGTTTCTGAACTCATGAAGTTAAAACAAAAAATCCACAGTACTACATATTTCAAGAATGAGATGTTTGCATTTTTTATGCAGGAACTAAGTGTAAAGAACTGCACCCAAAACGAACACACAATTTCAACTACTTTCTAAAAGGAAGGACACTTTTATAATGGATGGTATTTTTGCTCTCTATAATCCAAGGAAAGCCTGTGTGTCACACAGGGCTTGCAGCATCCTCATTCATAGATGCATCTTGTTGCTTGAGACACAATAATTCCAGCTGAGATGATTCAACTCTGCCTGGAGAGAGATGTGCTGACTGCAAGCTTGCTACTTATAGAAATAGGTGAGATTTGTTTTTTAAAAAAAGCATGCTAATTGCACAGCCTAATTAAGGCAACATTTCTACCAGGCTGCACACTGAGGCCACCAAATCAGGTTGAAAACAGCGCTAGCTGGACTGGTGAAAGAGTAACAGGGAACTGTACTGGCTCACCTTCAAGCTGTAAAAAGGAAGAAAGTGTCTGATTTTCACATCTGCAGGTTTGACAGGAACTGGGCCAAGAGCATTGGATTCCTGGAAGAAAACAGTATTTAAAAGTCCTTAATATGGTGGACATTTTGCTTTGCATTAACAGCAAATCATCAGCATGGATATCTGAAAATGTAAGAAATAATTGTGCAAACATTTTAATATTTCTTCTGCCCTTCATAGGACACTTCAGTTACTTTGAAGATTTATTTTCCTGGACAAAAATCTTAGATTTTAACTAACTTTGTCCATTAATGTATTAAATATAATTTCGGAATGAAATTGAGAGAATGCAAATAATTTTACCTGCTTTCAGCAGTACTCTCAATAAATCTGAACTCCTGAACTAACTTGCTGGAACTCCACAAATATTCATGTTGTAAAGGATTAAAAAAAAAAAAAAATAGCAGTACTGGGCCTGGGAGTAGTGGCCACCATTTTGGTTACTATACCTACCAAATCACGGCACAATTCGAGGGAAGGTAACATTCGGTCTTCAGATACACTGGAAGAAACGCCTTTGTATTCTTCATTTTTCTCTTTTTGGTTGAAACTCCCATTTTCTGTCAAGAATGGAAAGCAAATATTAAGATTTTGTATATCATTTAATACACTGTTTCAGAAATAGATTCAAGTCACAAAACATATTTAAAATCTTCCTAACACAGGACACGTTTATTTATTTTAATACAAAAAGCAAGACCATCTTTCCTAAAGTCCATCTATAAGATAGTGTGTACAAAACCTTCAACTAATAAACAGATCTTATTTCCTCTTCTCAAGAAGGACATTACAACCCACCCATTCAAGTAAGGTGCTCCACCTATTTTCACTCAGCAAGGTAGAGACAAGTCAGAATGCCTCTATTACTCTAGCTGCCATTTTACCTTCTATTCAAAGCACCCCTGCAACTCCTGCATACTGGCAATTAAAGAGTGTCTGTTTACAGAGGCAGGAGAAGGCCGGATATGAAAAGGTGGTTCAACAGTTGCTAAACTGTGCATGTATGAGATGACATGAAGTAAGAAACACAAGTTCTCTTCAGTCTCCACTATTACAAACTGTGGCTGCTCTATTATTAAGTGGATAAGTTGCAAAGCTCTTAAAAATACATATTTTTTTTAATATGGTAAATTATGTGTATTATACGCATGTGTAAAACTATATGTCTTTTTAAAACAGCCATTTCCACTATGTCATGCATCTGTTCTTTTCTTGAAAACTCCTTAGTAGGGACTATCTATGTATATATATCAGCATATATTCAGTGCACCCAACCTAGCATAGCTTAACACAAATTATCAATAATTAATCAATTTCAAACTTCTTCTGCTCCTTACCAGACGTAAAGCCTTCCTCCAAACCTTTGGCTTCCCTTGTTAGCCCATGGAACAGAAGCAGTAAATGATTTAGTCGAGACTGGATCACAATCTGAAGGAATTATTTTAAATTCAATATTAAGCTTTTATTAAGCTATTTAATATTAAGCTCAACATTTTAAGGTTTACAGCCACAGTAATATTCATACAATCATATTCTACAAAGGTCACCCAGACGTCTGTTTCAGAATTTTTGCTATAGTTTTCTGTTCAGGAGGAACAAAATGGAGAATAATAACTATTGAAAGGAACTTAACTCACAGTGACATTACACAAAAGAAACAGACTGTACAATCTGGGCCATTTAGGTTAACGACGTTCCTGTTAGTGAAAAGGGTGTTCCTTATACACAGCCCCCTACCTCTTCTATTAGAATTTACACCCATTGTTTCCTGTGTTCCCACCATACACCAGAGCAAAGAGGCTGTCTCCACCTTCAATAAACTCCTCAAAGGAGTTTGAAGGTGCTGCCCACTCTCACCACTTCCTCTCTTCAGGCTGAGTAGGTAAAGTTCTCTCAGTGCCTCCCCACTACCCAGACCCCAGCCACCTTGGCAGCTTTATACTGAATTCAACCCATTTTACTGATAAACTTCGTTAACCGGGGTCCCTAAACTGGGCATAGTATTCTATATGCATTTTGAAGTCTTCTCTTTTTGTTCAAAAGTATTTTTAACTAAATAAAAAAAAAAGAAAATCTAAATTCTTCTATATTTTCTTAGTATTGATTGATGGTTGTTTTTTTCTTAACAAAAAAAAATATATATATATCTTTAACCAACTCAAGACAACAATTAATCCAGATCCTTATTTTCTGGTGAGGAAGAGACATATCTAACAATAATCTAAATCCCTAGCTAGCTATGAAGACCTCTTACATGCTGCTTTCCATGTTCTCCTGTGCTCTTTCTAAGGCCCTACACTATCACACTTCATTCTAGTTGTTCACATTACCTTGTATGCCGCTTGTTGGAATTTCCTCAACATCCTCTTTCTGCTCTCCCAAGGGTCATTATGGAGCGAGTCAAATGTGGGGTGGACATTTGGACGCTCCATGGTATTTAAAAGAAAAAACAAAAAAAGAACCATTTTAAAACTAGACAAGGATACACTTCCTCCACCCGAAGCCATTCCTTAGCCAGAATCCCTGTTATCTCCTAATACTGAAATAAGTTAAGCAAAAGCATCGTGTCAAATTACTTCATTCCTGGTCCATGTCACCCTACTCGCATTTAGGCAGAATTCTTCACTGCAGGTCTTAAAGGGAGGTCATCAAATACTGCAGATACAATACGGGCAGTGCAGAGGTAATGTAGCATGGTCTGCATCCACTGTCATGGTTTTATGATTTTTGGTACTGGTATTCCACATCATAACATCATGTAGTGCATTTAGAGTTAAAGAGTTAATGCTCCAGCTCCATGGATCATCGATAGTTCCAGGTATACCTGTCTCAGAAGAGAAGAAGAACTACATTCCCCAGAGGACTTAGCGATGCTTGGCATTCTTACGTATTTACGTTCAGAGGGGGAGATAAAAACTGTCTGCGGTCACGGGACACGCTCTCTTTCCTTTTGGGATCGACTCAGCAGTGGGTGCTCGCTGCCGTCTCGCCTTCAGCGTTAGCGTAAGGCCTTCGGTTTATCGGACACTCTCTCTCTTGCTCATTTTATTTGATTTATTAGCTTTAATTCCAATTATATTCTATTAGAGTGTGTTATTTTGCTTTCCGATATCTATTTAGTAAATTAGTTTTCCTCCTCAGATCGTTGCCGCTGTTTTGTTTCTAGGCCCATCTCCCTTTTCCCTTTTCCCTTTCCCCCTTCCCCTTTCCTGGGGCGTGGGTCCGTGGGTCCCCCGCACCAATTGTCACGGAACCGGGCCGAACCTGCCCGTAAACCGTTGACAATCCACACATAAAGGACAGGCATATACTAAAAGTGGATTCCAACACACGGGCAGTCAGACAGTAGTAAGAGGTCTCTAGTGAGTACACACTTCACCTTGCACAAATGTGAAGTTGGAATAGCTATAAGGACTCAGAACGAAGGCCCAGCAAATTCAGCATTCCTTTCCAATAATAGCTTGGAACACAACCCTACAGGAGGGTGAAAGACCAGGGTAAAATTAGGATAACAATTCACCTGAATAACCTCCCAACTTCTAATTACCTCTTGCTTTGGACACAACCAAGACAGAGGTGATGTCTACATTTGACATCCTGAATTGCTTGAATGCTCTTTGAACAGAAGTCAATCTCTTTCTTGATGCATGAATCTCTTCAGTTTTAGACTGATGTGACAGAAAAATGCAGCACCAGAAGGGACTGCGTCAACTCCGTGGTACAGTACCTCTCAACAGGAGAACAGCCACTCAACCAAAATATAGATTAGGAAGGTGCTTAGAACTAACTGCACACAGCCCCATACCAGACTCACCAAACAATTTCCAACACTTCATAACAGGCACAAGAGAGTAGGAACAGACCAGCTACCACAGCTATGATGTTTCTAAAAGAAGCAAGCAGCGACGACTCATTCATCTAATGTTCCTTCAATAGCAGACAATTTATTAAACAAAGATCCCAATTATCCCAGGAAATGAATCCTAAGAATCACCACACATCACAGAGAAAGACAAAAAAAACAACCCTTTTTACCAGAAAAATTCAACCTGCTAGGTAAAGGTCACAGAACTTGTGATTTGCTTAATCTTATGTTAAAGTATGGGAAAGCTACTCCTGTGAGAGCTTTCAGGAACGAGCACTAAGAATCTCAGGTTATGTCTGTGGATTTCTGCTTGTCTCTCACATGAGAAGATCAGAGTCAGAAGATGAGTTGTGCACGCAGCTCACTGCTGGTTCTAGTGCAGTAAAATGGGAAATAGGACATTGATACAGAAATGGCAGTATTAAGAGGAAAAGCAATCGGTGACAAATATTTATGGCTGTTAGCTTAGCAAGAAATAGAAACAAACCTGCTCAACAAATCGGAAAACACGTCTGGAAGAGACCTCTACTTTGCTCCTTTGAAACTCCTTTTCTATGATAGGCTCTCCTCTTTGGATCTGATTTGTCACCAGGAAGAACAAACCCATTAGTGAAAAGTATTCAGTGATTTTTTTTAACTCATTTATAATGAGTGGAAACTCACAATGTAACACTCTGGAAGCACTTGACAAAACACGACCTTGCAGTAAGTTAAACAAAGTAAAATAATTTTCTTTTAGGTCCAAGAGATATCCAAAGACACTACAACCAACAGATAAGTAAGTAAATGTTTCTAAATAAGGTGATTATACACTCAATTCAATGATATGACAAGCTCGCATTCTAGATTGTGGGTTTCCTCTTTTACTTATTTCCTCCTTTGCTATCATTACAAATGATGTTTGAATTTATTCACGCTTAATTCAGTGTATAAATTAAGTCTTGACACCATCTAGAAATAATTTTACTGCCATAAACAGTGCCTTGGAACTCAGTGGGATGTCAGAAGCTGCCAGTATGTCTAGAAGGTAGGATAGGAGGGACAAACCCCACCTGCCCCTGCCTGAGGGCTGTGCCATATGCAGACAAATATTTTCTGTTGCTACCTATTGTTGCTGTCACCTCCAGAGAAGACAGCCTGCAGCCTGGGGTGACTGGAAGAAATCAGAAGGAAGTGAGGGAGAATGTGTAGCAGAAGTACATGTTGAATTATCTCCCCACGGCACTGCATGAGAGTACTGACCAGGTTTAGCCCTTCGAAAGCAAGTCATTCAGAGAGGTACAGTATAAACAGAAGGCTGAATGCAGCCACAGTGCTGACAGGATTGCTGCAATGCTGCACTGTGATGTTGTCAGATGGAAACCTACCAGGTTGAGCAAATATCCCTGTACATTTCCATTAATAACTTATTAACTTACCCTTCTCCCTCTCTATCTCCAAGAAAAAACCACATCTCAGAAACAGTGACACAAAGAAATAATACAGATACAATTGCATGAGGAAATTCAGCTAGCATAGGTTTGTATCAATGGATTAAGAAAAACTGAAGACGCAGAGAGCATGTTACTGCTCACTAGTGCACTGCATATAGTCTGGTATAAGCATAATTTTGAATTTACAGAAAAAAAAAAAACCAAATACTAACCTTATATTGCTCTTCCTCCCTCTGTCGATTTTCAATAACCTCTCTTTTAAATTCCACAGAGATTGGATCTTTGCCTTTATGAACTTGCCTGTATTTTCAGCAGGAGCAAGAAAAGCATTTTATTTAATGTACTGTTTGTTTTATTTAAAGTTTAATATGCTGATCCTCCTACTCCTAAGATGTCTAGGGGACTGTGATATTCAGCATAAGAGCAGCTCTGACTGCAAATGTAATCTCAGTATGCTTAAGCATGACTATGAATTTTGCTTTACACCTTTTGACGTGCAGTGTTATTCACTCTATTACATATTTTACTCTTGATTTATTGGCAACCACAACAAAATCTCCCTTAACCTTTAATGGAACAAAGTGGGATGGGATGCGTGAGGTTAGACGAACAAGGGTTTCAGGAAGTTCCTGAATGCAACTGTACTACAACTAAAGATCTCACTGGGTACACTGATGCTGCTTTTAGGCAGGAGGGAAGAAAAAGGAAAGCGAAACAACAGTCTCATAAGTGTTAAACAAGCCTATCAGGACATAAAATAGTAGCATTATGCACCATTGCATATTGCATACATCAGTCACAGAGGCCTTAGTCACGCAAATCTCAGTGTTGTTAATTAACACTTACCACTTCAGATTACTTGCTTCCTCTTCCTTAATGTTTTGTTTGATTTTTAGTTCAAACACTGCTTCCTTCATCTGTCTTATTTTTATTCCTTCATTGCCTTGGCAAAGGACTGCAAGAATATCTGAAAGTCACATACTAGATTGAATTTTTAATTGGGAAATAACACCCGTGGTGATTACTGAATTCATTAATACACAGGTTACTTCAGCTAAAGTGAATTTCTTACTGGCACAACAATCACAGAACCCTAACAATTCTAAAGCAACGTTTCTCAACAGAAACCTACAAATATTGATAAGACTGAGTTCATGCTGCTTAACTATGTTACCTTCTTTCAAGTTCTTGATCTTCATTTTGCCTGGTTGCTGATTCAAGACAGTAGCTACAGCATATGGATTTGACAGGTCCATGGGGAATTTGAGGTTCTGGTATTCAACTTCCTAAGAGATAAATTAATAGGAAGAAACAGAAACAAAAAGATTTGCAGCCCAGGAAAGTACTCGTACTTATTATTTCTTCACACCTTTACTTTTTGAATAGCCTTGGATGGTGGTAGGTTGCACTTGTCTCTTCTCCATGCCAGTGATTTTCCAACAGACACTGCTTTTTTCTCTGGACACCTTTGTTGCTGTTCAAACTGTTCTTTTCTAGGCAGCAGAAGGAAAAACACTGCTCTTCTAAGTACTCTCCAAATGGCATCTAATCCTATTGCATGAATTTATATCACTTCTAGACATACAAGGACACTAGAAACACTTCCCCAAATTATAAGTGGAATTAAACTTTCTAATCTTGCTAATTTCACCGTTTACAACATAAATAAATAAATAAATAAAATAGGCAGAGCTTCAAAGACCTTACTGCTCAAAAAAACTGGACCTTGCAAGGCCTCAGCAATAAGAATCACACAGATCAGGCACAATAAGCTGAGGATGTGCAAGGATATTTAACATCTTGTTACTTTTATTTTGCAACAGTTTGAGTTCAGAGGAAATGCATTCTGAGCAAATGATATAAGAAAGAAGGTGAAAGTATTAACACTTGTTAACATTAACTTGTTAATGACACCAGTGCATTTTAAGTTACCACAAATACAAACGTCTCAAGTGATTTTAGCAAAATGTATTAAATCCTACTACACGGTATTTTTTAGAACTGGGGAAAGAGCAGTCAGCCTCACATACATTTGACCCAGATGGGGTGTGGATGTTCCTGTGAAAACACATACATAGGGTTTTGAGTGGAACTGTGAAATCAGTAACTGCAGTTTCATTTGTGCTGTTCCATACTCAAGGGGGGAATATTTCACAGTTACTTCCTCTTTCCCATTTCCTGGAATGATTCCTGTGATTAGAGAAGAAAAACAGTAAGAGTTCATCTAATGTGAGCCCACTTAAGTACGCTCAAATGAATTCTAGACTAGATTTTTAATTAGCAGTGTTAAAGTTGATGGCAGTAAGCCTAAAAATATTTCAGGTCTCAAAGTGCCTTTCCAGTATTACCAGTTAGCTTAAAACCATTACCCCTTGTCATTCCTTGATACAGTCAGAAGGAATATTATTCTGAAGGAATGACCCAAACCAAAGCTGTAGTATAGTTCACCTTTGTGAAGCACACATCTGATGGAGTACAAATACTACTTCAGAAGAGGGAAAATGCACCCAAAAATCAGAAAACTTAATATATTCAGAGTTCACATCAAAGTTGCCCCAACTACAGGCAAGATTCTCTTCTCCTAAAGTCCTCCCTACAGTGGGGAAAAAAAAATTAAATCAGAAGCTCTATAATCTCAGAAGATTATTTGAGTAATTATGTTAATTAAAATGTTAACAACTTAGCCAGCAGTATGGACAAGAACATTGATGTTTAACACTTCGTCAGCTTATCATCAGCAATTTCAAATAATTTTAAACTTTAAAGAAGTGCAAGCTACCAGATATTGGCTGGACAGTGAACGCTCTGTGAGGCTGAATAAAATCAATGTGGAACTCAAAATCTATCGGGCAGCTGCACTGCAACGGGATAACGTACTCCTTACTGAAAAGACAGTAACAAAGAAATAAAAGTTAAACTACACTTGATATGCATCTTGATATACCTGCCAGGTATTTCACATCTTGACTTACTTTCTCCGACCCACACAGAATCTGATTACAGAAAAAATGATACAGTTTACTTTTCAGAAGTTATTTTTGTGTATCCTCACGTTCTTATATCTAGTTAGTACGAACAATCCAAACTGGAGGCACAGTAAGTATAGACCAGAAATCAGTCTCATTCCATAGCCCTGCTTGTGGAAGAGGATGGAAAAAAACAAAAAAACCTCAGCGCAGGCCTCTGGAGGCTTGAATACTCCAGTACATCAGAACGACTAGACCACCCCAGAAATAATCACACTAAGGCCTCATTTTCATAAAAGCCCTTTACGTTTCACAGTGGATACGTTTTCACAGTGGTACTGCCACATATCTTATCAAGCTGCTTTGCTTTTGTATGTATCTGTTTTCAAGTATCAAGCAGAAACACAAAAGCACTGATGTAATGCCACCCATCAACCCAGGAACCAAGTCCAATTGACCCAGGTTTATTTCTGTTTTTTGTAAACTGTCTGACTGAAATCCTACACTGCTGATAAGCAAAGAATGCATGTAATACACAGTGTTCCTTTGTAAAGTGCATGTTGAAATGGCTGGGGAAATAAACAAAAATGGCAAGGTCTTTTTTCTCTGCCTTAATGTAACCTGTTCATGAAGATGTAACAGTAGATTGGGAAAGCAATTTGTTTTAAGGTGTAGTGCAGCTTGTACAGTAACCAAAGTGCCTTAAAAACATGGCAATCATGCTGTCTGTTACCTAATGGATGCTCTGTGCCTAAAGAGAAAGCTGGGTGGTAGAATGTGGGACTTCTGGAAGTAAAAGGAAGACATCAGTGGGCTGTGGATCACAGCCCCACGGATTCTGTACAGTAACAAATACCTCAGAGAGCTTGACGTTAGTACAAATCACCATAATTTTAAATACTACAGAACTAGATGCTGACCAACAAATTCTCCTTTCTCCTTTTCCCCTTTCCAGCTCCACTGCTCATTTGTTCATAAGAGCAGTCAGTGTCATCTACTGAAGAGACAGATTAAGATTAAGTCTATGCTATCAGAAGATGTTGTTAAGTGTTTTCAAACAGAGGAAGTAAATCTAATGATCTTTGGATTGAGGTTAGCCATTTGCTATCACTAAATTACACTTAAAATTACCAGCTTTTAATTTCCAGAATCATTCCTCTTGACAAGGAAGATCGTTCTTTCTTTTTAGCACTAGTAAACCCTGAGACTTAGTACTCGGGAGTGTACAGGTTATGAGCAGCAGTCATACTGCTTCACTGCGTGATGAAGGAAGTGAATAAGTGCCAATGTAGGCTAGCTAAACCTTGCTTCAACTACGTATGCATTTAGTTTGTACAGCATCCACTTTCCCGTGAATGTGTGCCTATAATAGGTCATATATGGAACTGCTTTGCAGTCCAGATAGTAGCTGAATTCCTTAAAGCTTCTAAGACCTTAAGATGTACAAAGAGAGGAAAAGGAGATTGTTCAAGTTTGGTGCATGTCCACAAAAAGTGGACAAATTTCTGTCCTTAACTCACCTCTGACCAATTGATACATCAGACATATTTATAAATGATGGAAATTCCATCACATTCACAGCAGGGTAACCATGCATAGGAACGACTAACGTATCTTCTTCCTGAAAAAAAAAAAAAAGAGGGTGAGTATTTATTTACTGTAATGAACAAACATTATGCAAAGTAAAAGTTTCTGTAATAGCTGAAAGATGAGTGAGCATGGGGTACATTCAGTATTATCACTGTGGCTGTTTTACATCTTGATATTCTGCTTGCTAGTGTCCATCTGTTTTATCATACTTTCAAGTAACTATCTAAAGCACCAGCAGTGACATAAAGTCTGATTTATGGGCAAAAAATTACAGAATAATGAATATATTGTATCCACAGCTCTGGGACATTCACAGAGAAGGAAAAAAAAACCAAACAGATGCTTAAGTCCAAATACTAAAATCCAGACTCACTGGGAATAAAACCCACACTATTCTAGGTAATTAACTGTACCTTTACTGTAATCATCAACTGCAAATAGTCTCTTCATTCCTTTAGAACTTTAGGTATATTTTCTTTCAGTAAATCCTCACCTGACAGTGAATTCGGATGCAGTCATAGTAATAACGCCACTCATCAGGACAAAAATCAACAGTAACCACGTATGACAAGCCAGGGACAAGTCGATGCTAGAAAATCACCCAAAATAATGACATATAAAAGCTGCAATCAGAAAAAGTGCTGCCTGCAAACAGCCGCGTGAAGGCTTTCTGACACTTACTGTTTTGTTGTATTTGATTAGAAAATACTTTGTCTGGGGTGGTATAATGTGAGGGCTTATTACATTGCCAGAAATATTTATCAACTTCTGCAAAACAAAACAATATCAAAACGTTACAATACAAGAGATCAACTGAGAAAACCAACTGTATGTTTTATGAAACCATCCAAAGGCAAAAAGCTGTATTAAACAAGTAATCATTTCAACTTCAGTAGAAATAATTCAGTGTATGCTCTGTCTATAAAAAGAAAAGAGCTCAAACCTTGCATCCTGTATTTTTATTCTTGGAACCAAGTCACGGTTTCTTAGCTAGAAAGAACTTAAATTCTGGAGCTGTTTTGCTCTTATGCAAAAGGAACAAAGAAATCAAACAACCTATTGACTTCTCCTCTTCAGAGATCTGAAACAACTGAAAGTATTTAATATTCCAAGGTTTTGTTCTGGATCACAGAGTAGCATCCCTTTGCAATGTGACAGTTCAGGCTGCCATATCTCCTGCATCTTCTTTACTTTCATTATCCCTAACCCATCACAATCACACAACTTCAGTCTCAAAACACTTGCCACATTAATAAAAACAGATAAAAAGGAAATGCTCAAACTGTCCACAGGAAAGAAAAAAATCTATGCCCTGACTTTTGTTTCTGAGATTATACTGCTCCTGGAAGAAGGCTGGAGTTCCATGCAACAGAGAACACAGTTATAGCCTCAGCAATGGTCTGTCCAAGTACGTGTTGCTAACAGTCCTTTCCGAAGTTAAAGCATGAATCCTTTACCTGTAACTTGCAAGTCACATACAGCTCTAAACACAGAGACACATGAAAAAGAAAAGTAAAACAGAGACCCTTAAAGAGAGTGGTAAGTACAACATGGCACTTGTCTGTTTTGTTACCACAGAGACATCGATTTTAAGTGCTGCCTTTTAGAGTTCTGATAGAGCAAATGGCCTCATGACCACAAGCAGTATACTTAGCTTCTTTTATCCTTTTATGTGCCCCAAGAGGATCCCTGCCCTGACACTTACCAGTGTCTGTTGGTGATGTTTTCCAACTTCATACCCTCCATAGTGCAATACAGCAGGCTCTGCCTGTATAACACTGCTTCTCTTACGTTCTGAATAAACCTCTACAGAGAAAGACAATAAAGCACAGGGAATAGGCAACCAACTAACACACACATGATGACTGACACAGTTAGCAAGTATATTTACATTGAACTCAATGTACCAGAAAAGGGAAACACAGCTTATTTTTCTTGATAAGCATGCATGACTCTTCAAATGGAGGATTAAGGTGACAGCTACTACCCCAGCAGACCCATAATCCTTTCACCAGTTTATCTCATGGCATCTGTCTCTCCACAGCTCCAATAAGCCACCACAAAACTTTAGAGTCAGCTAGGATAAGTACTGCTGTTGGTTTTTTCCTGACACTCTCTCCCATGATTTGGGCTCATGGGGAGACACAGGATAGGAGCTGGGCCTGTGAGTTGATCTGATATCCAAGTAGCACTTTCTAGGATTGCTTCAAGGTTGGGGAAACTGTCAGAGAACACAAACTCACTTGATTCCAGCAAGTGATTGGGGACAGCACGTCTGTTTTTAGGTTCTTCTACCAGGCTGCCCAGAAGGACACTGGGTATTGTCTTGAAGATTTCTGTGGAGGCTGATTCAACCATGTCCATGTCAGGACACAATTGGAATTTGAATGGTACTAAAATTCACCAGCACCTAGAGTAAAATTAAAATTATGTAATGATAAAACAGTCTTCCCATTGGTATCATCTGTTAGCTAAAATCATCTAAAGCCATTTAGTTGTTTTTTTTTTTTTTATTTCCCTTCTGAAGGAGATTACAAAATATTACAGAACATAACAAAACCCAAGATGAGTTAAAATCCTTCCTCCTGGATAAGCAATGGATTTACTGTCTCACATCCTTGATTGTAACTGGTAAGCACAAATACCAGACAGCTAATTGCCGAATACCTTCCAAGGTGGACGTAAATATACTGTCAACTTCTGATCACTTCAGACAGCTAAGTGTCAGATCATCAAACAGACTTGCATCACTATTCATTTTGAGATTATTCATGTAGGATCCACCATGGTACAGAGGCTAGGGCTTGCTCCTCAGGAAGATAAGCACTGTGTTACTGCTGATGTCACAAGGCCACTGAACACCAGAGAATCCATGCTCAGCCACAGTGCACAGGTCTTACTGCCACATATGCAAAGCCTGATCACATCTACGAAACTCCAGAAGTCAAGTCAGTACAAGGGATAATAGTTTCAGGCAGTAATTATATAGAAAGCTCATAGTCAGAAAGTCCATCCCACCACAGGAGAGAGGATGGCTAAACCAGGAAAAAGGCAAGTTGTGGAAACAATGACACACTCCAAACCACCACCACTTTGGTTTAAGCCGAACTTGCACTCAGAAATGACTCTATACTTAACACAACCTATTTTGTGTAAGAGTGCTCCAAATACTTGACAAATGCTTCTGTTATCTACCCAACTTACACACACCATTACTTAAAATATTCCCACAACATTTTACACGCCATATCCTGCCCTGTGGACAGTGAATCTTCAGAGGTGGAGTTAGCAGTACAAGCGTGGCACCTGAACAGGGCAGGACACCTTTAGCTGGTAAGCTGAGCTTAAGGAAACTTGGCTCACCCCAGCTTCCTAGAGCACACCCAAAGGGTCTGCTGCAGAGATACCATGTATGCTAAGGACATGCATGGAGGATGGGGTGATTCCAGAAGCCCCATGGCAAGCACCAGAACTTCACCTGTTCTGGGGTTTACTGGGGACACAGGCTGTAGGACATCTCTCTCTTCCTTCATGTTTATCAGCATACAAAGTCCTTCTAATGATCCCACTGCCCAAATCGACTTGTGCAGAGATGTTCTTCTAATCTCCCCTGAGTGTTTGGGTTATTAACTTGCAGATTCATTTTTAATTTTTAAATATTAATACAAGGGATAAGAAAATTGGCATCTGAATCTTTTGTTTAGATAGCAGTTAGTTATTTGTTTAGTAATGATAACTATAAAACCAGAAGGCCAAGAATATTATAAATCTTGTTTTAAGTAAGCACCGCTATCAGAACATAAACTTGTGTAATGAAAAGAGCAAATATTGCATAATAAGAACACCAGACATTACCCATCCGCAGGAAATTATCTTCCCAAATATAGCGCACAGCCCTATGAACAGCAGCAGGGAGAATCAGGGAATCATAAAGTTTGGAGAAGACCTCTAAGATCATAAAATCCAACTGCTGACCCACCCCCACCACATCCGATAACCTTGTTCCTCAGTGTCACCTTCAGCGTTCCTGAACACCCCCAGGAGGTGGTGACTCCACCAGATATTCACTCAGACACTTCTGAGTTCAGCAGCCGCCATTCTGGATCTTCCATTTCTTGAGAGGCTTCATTTTCTATTTGCTCTTCATGACCTCGAGGTCTTTTCCGACCTCAATGACTCTACGAACTTCTTAATCAGGAAGCTCGACGGCTGATGATCTGCTTGGACAACTGCGCTAGGTTATATTATCCACACTACAATAACCTGCGAGAGGAACCGTGCGCAAGAATACAGCCGCCCCCTTCCCCCCCCCCCGGCACTCACCTCAGCCACGCAGGCCGCGCCGGTTGCCACGCAACGTATACCCACGCGGGCTGCACCACTTCCGCCCGGCAGGGGGGCGCCCTCCTCCCGCCGTGGCGGGGCGGCAGTTAGGGCGGGGGGGAGGCGTCTGTGGTGGGGGCTGTTTTTGGCACCGCCCGCTGTAGGGTTCAGTCACTTCGGGCTTGTTTGGGTGTTCCGAGCAAAAGGCCGTGGGAATACAGTGGAGCAAACAGTGTGCTGACATACTTCTCTTCCCACGGAGACGCGGTTCGTGTGCGCGTCTCTGTTTGTACGGTGCTAATGGAGTGTAAACCTGAATCCACATCCGCCCCCACGTCAGAGGGGCTGAGGACAATGCACGCCTGGAAAACGGGCTGTAAGGTTACCGACAGGTAGCACGTGAATGCAAAAGGTGGATGAAAAGAGGGTTGTTGGCCCGGCAGATGTGCAGGCTGCCTTGGGATGGTCGAGATAAATAAAGATTGGGAACTGAGATTTAAGCAGGTGATTCTCAGCTCAGTTTTATATCTCTGTTATGAATATCAGTTGCAAAGGTTTGCACAGGTGACACTTTTCCAGGTCTTATCTTGCATCCATCTCCTGTTGAACCCTCAGCCTGCACGTAACTAATGCAAAGGTCACACAGTGCTATGGTTTGCATCCACTTATCAGTGTCTAAATCCAACACCAGCTCCCCAGAACCCCTGTGCAACCACCAGCTGTGTCAGAAAATCCCCCCCCACCCAGAAATGCTTCCAGAAGCAAATCTCCCTTGGTGCCACAAACACACGAGCAGTGGCTTTCAGGCCAGGCTGTGACAATATGGACAGAATAATACGATATTCTTTGAGTCGAGGGAAGAGGCAGAATGACTTTGCTCCCTCTGAGATGACGCAGCACTGCCAATGTGGTTTCCGCAGTCTGCTGTAACCACATTGCTTGGCTGCCTCTCAGACCCGCTTTTAACATCTTGTTGAACCCTTCAACCAATTTCAACCGAATCCTGTGAGCAGGCAGAGGTTTTATACAAAAGTTCACACAAGTTTACTGTGGACAGGGGGACGGAGGGCTGAAATATTGGCCCTTTGCAAGGGAAATGCTGAACATTTTGTTGCGATGCCCACTGGGCAGCTGCTGGGCAGTACAGCTGTAGCCTGGTGCTTCTTGCCCAGCTCCTGCCCTGGGGACACTGAAAGAGATGAAGGTAGTGTGTGGGAGAAACAGGGAGCATTGCAGTTTGGCTGCCTTAGGAAGCACATGTAGGCACAAGCTGGAGTTACTGTGGTCAGAGCAGTCATGGGAAGGACACCATACTCTTTAGGAAACCCTTTTTCCTCCATAATGCTCCTTAGGGGACAGCTTGCTCAGAGAAGTGACTGGATTTTCAGTGCACAGGTAACAAGCAAGGTGTCTCATGGACACAGTCAATGACTTTGCAGGTAGATCCAGAGCACTCCGTGCAGCCTGGGAACACCTTGTCATGTTTAACGTGTGCCTGAATGATAGGAGATGACAAATCGCAAAAGATAACAAAAGATATTTTGAGACACTTCACCATAGCTGAGGTTTGCAGCTGTCTGAGAATGAGCACTAGTGCACAGAGCAAACTTTGGCTCTTTTTGAGGCTATGCTCATTATTGTGCTAGAAGGAGACTTGTCAAGCCAAGGTTCAGCTCACTGCCAGGGTAAGCAGAATTTTCCAATAGTTTTTCCAAGGAAACAAAACCTGCGAAAGTGAAGTGTGGCCTGCTGACAGAGAAGGGGACTGCTGAGGTACTCTTACAGGGAGATTCAGATCTACATCCCACCATGAAGTACCACAAGGATTCAGGCGCAGTGGCATCTTGTATCCCATAATATCGGGACCAAATGCAGATGGGCTGATGCTCTGGATGTTAGATAAGAGGGTGGAGTGGAGCATTTAGAGTTCTCTTCAGAAGGTGTGGAAGGACCAGGTCCCCTTGCCCTTTCTCTCATGCCTAACCCCAAGCCCTAGCTCACCCCTGGCTCCCCCTCAGCAGGTTCAGTCACCCCCCAACCCCCAGTGCTCAGGGCTGCACACTCGGTGTGGGAGGCATGTGCAGAGCTGCCGGCAGCCGGAGCAGTACAGCCAGCCTGGATAGCATTCCTCAAACCCTGTTTCCCAGCAGGGTGCTTATTCCAGGGCTGGGTCCTCCCCTGTCTACGCTCTACACTAATGACTATTTCCCCTTAATAGATTACCCGTGCCACTGTGGGGCTGACATCTTGCACTGGAGCCCTGCTTGGTTCCTTATCACGAGCGCATGAGGAATAATTGTTCCCTACCGACACCCATCAATAGCAGCGAGTAAAAGCCAGGAAGACAGGCAGACGATAGCAGGAACATGCCCCACAGAGGTGCTGTTATTCTTGGGACGGGAGGCTACTGTGGAGGAGGAGGAGAGCTTGGAGGGAGGATGGGGGGGTCCTGTCACTGCTGATGCTGGCTGGGGCTCTGCAGCTGAAGAGAAGCATTGGCTCAGGATGGTCAAAGCTGAGAAGGGAAAAAGAGAGGAGGGAAAGGGACGAAGTGAGGGGAGCTGAGAGCCAGGCTGGAGAGCACAAACAGCCCAGTGACCTCTGGTGCATGAGGGATGCGGGAAGCAGGCTGTGGCTGACCATGTGGACCATCTCAGTGATCATCTTCTGGATTTCAGCCGTTCTGGTAGGTGCTTGGAGCTGTTTATTTCCAATTGCATGGAATAATGCTGCCTGAATAAGTGCACCTCTATTCCACAAAGCTGTTGTGTCTTTGTCTTTAAAAGGTCTGTGTGTAAACTGGGATTTATTTTATTTTATTCTTGCTTCTGCTGCTTTCCACACTAATTGACAGTGTCCAGATGGCCAGATGCTGGCTGTCTTCGTTTCCCCAGCTGTACAAAGAGGACAGTGTTACTGCGTTGGTAAACTCAGGGAAGAATCTCCTCGGGGGGAATGCCCACCACCGCTAATGCTGCATCTGACTGGGGCTGAAGGAACATAAAGTGATGCCTGCCCCACACATGTTGGTTTTCTGCTTTTGACTTTCCCCTTTCTCTGGAAATTGATGTGCAGATTTCTCCTGTGCTCCAGGCACCGAATACCATGAGAAAGACAGCTCAATATGGGGTGTCATTTCCAAGTGCTGCTCGGGTGCTTTCCAATTCTGAAAAGCACAGAAAATTGAGGGTGAAATCTGTCCAGCCTGGCTGTGAGAAGTTAGGAGACAAACCCTCACTCCAGATAAAGAATCACTGCTGCACTGGCAAAATCACTCTTGGTCCCAGCAGGATATCGGGCTCACTCTCTGATAAAACCTGAGCTCTGCCTAGATGTTTTAATTGCGTTGGGAATGCAGTCTGCATTGCTTTGATTGCGTTTCATAATAAAACATTGACTGTGCTGGTTTTCTTGTTGTTTGGTCTTCTTATTCTTAGGTACCTCCAAAAGGCTCTGTGAATAGATGTCTTTATTCAGTGTCCTGCTGAGAGCAACTCCTTCTCCTTGCTCTCTTTCCAGTCCTTCAGCATATAGATTTTGTTTATGGCATACAGCCTGGCATCCTTTGTTCTCTCCTAAACCACTTGTGAAGCTAGGAACACTAACTTTCAAATTAAACTGTCTGGGAATTCAGTGGCTGCAAATATTCTTTGTATTAAATAGCATTCAGGTCCACTCCTTCACAGGTTAAGAAGTGCACTTTGGACATCTAGTTAGCACAACTATTTCTGCTCGGAGTGAGTTTGATATTATTTGATTTGTTTTGACATGTTAAATTTTCTTTAAAGAAATAAGAATGTTTGTTTTACATGTGCTGCAACGAGCAACCTGAATGCAGACCGAGCCAGTTCTGCTGATCACTTTAAATGTTCAACACTAATGTTGGTTTTTAACATATTTCTGAGGTAACTTCTGAGAATGATGCAACAGAAATCTGCTTTAGATCTGAAATTTGTTCTTGCATATGATGAAAACATTAATTGCTTTACTATTGGTAATCAAATGTTCAGCAACAGAGAGTAATAAATAATGCTTAAATGATCTGTCAGTGTTTATAAATGATTGAATTCAGCCTTCAGCCAACAACAGAAACAGCTAAATGCAATTACATTTCCTTAGACATATTACTCCATTTGGACATCTCTCATTTTTTTTCCGAGATCAAAGGGATTTGATGCTTTTAAATCCTGGTATCAGAGAACAGTTTATTTAATCTGAATTCTTTGCACAAGCAGTTCAAGAAAATTCATGTCACTGTGCAAAAATGATTTATTTAGGTTTTATTTATTTCAAAGCTCACAAGCAGCTATGCGGTTTGTCATAATGGGAACCTGGGTGGAAATGTAGTATTTACATTGCTTAAAATGATGGAAACAGGAAAAAGTGGTGCAAGTAGATTTTCCTGCTCTCTGGGGACCAAGCAGGTCTGTTGCAGATGGGAATCAGGTCAACATGTTGTTATGTATGGGGATTTGTTATCATTAAGTATACTGCAAGGTGTAAAGACCGGGATCTCATCCTACAAACCACCTTAGAATGACTTTCAATACATGCTGTTTTAGTGTCCACTAGCTGTTTTGTACATTCATTTTGGCCCAGCTACACATAACATAAACTGCACATTCAATAACTACATCAGGACTGGGGTAAGACTTACATTTTAACCCTTCCTTGTGAGGATGGGGAAGGAGGGCTCAGAGAGAGTGAGCTCAGGACACTTTACAGTCAGTTCTCTTGCAAATATCTCAGTGAGGTGCTGCTGTTGGCTTGGCGCGTACTGCTCCATGATTACTAGCAGGGGAACAGTCTTGGGTGGGCTGCAGCCAGTGGACATATTTGGGCTGGTTGTGCAAGTGAATGTCACCCAGGAAAATGAACAGTGAAGGTCTGTGGTTTAGCACTGCCAGAGGTGGGTGATTAAGTACTCTGGGGGAGTTCAGCAGTGCCCTGTATGTTTCTGCAGTCCTTACGAGGAGCTTCTTGCTCAGGCACTTGCTCAGGCAGCGTAACAAACTCATTTCTCTCAATAACAATGTCAGCAAATGGGAAGAGGCAGGAACTGAGTCTCTACTTGCCTACTGCTATCAGAAAAGAGCAGACTTAATTAAGAAAATTGACTGTTTCGAGGAAATACTGCCCCCAAACAATTGACAGCATCAGATGGCGAATAGGAGCATGAGGAAGTCAAGTCCTGCTAAGTAAGTTTTAAGAGGAAAAGAAATTCTGCTACTTTCATATTTTCAGATCAGGGCTGTCCCTCCTGTCTGCGACCTCCTGAGTGTCCTGAAAAAGGAGGAAGAAAATTGTGCCGAGATTCTGTCCCTGGAGGCAAGGAACAGAACGCCTGAAAGTGATCTCCTCCTAAGCTCAGGTAAAGGTGGATGAATGTGCAAGGTAAAAGCTGTTCTCAGGTCAGGTGAGTGGCTCAGTACCCCATGTTCCTCCCATAGGAGGCACACAAGCAGTTATTTAAGCTTTCCTGTGAACAGAGAGTTAGCTCTGGCAGCAGCTGGGTCAGCAGCTCACATAGCACTCAGAATGGAGGCAACAGATGGGACGACTACTCTACCTGACCAGCCATCACCACTGGGGATGGGTTTGTGTCATCCATAACATCTTGCAGACTGAACTGCTCCTGGATGACTTCTACAGAGGTGGCGAGATGCTCATCAGCATGAGAGGTGCTCCATGAGATGTGCTTTGTGCAGGTTTGGAGCAAAACTTGAGGCTTTTGCTTAGTTTCATAGCCTTCCTCTCTAGCAGAGGGTGTTAAGACACACTAGAGTTTCACTGTAGGCTGGTACAAGGGCAGGACTCAGAGGGAAGATCTATTGCAAATTTTTTAGCTCTGCCTGTGTTACCCATCCCTATGAGCCATGCAGACTGATGGGTGTGAGCACAGCCTTGGGGCACGCTGCCCATACAGTGGAGTACTCAGGGGAGGTTGGCAGATATTCGAGAATGCAGCCTTGTCTCATTGTGTATAAAAGAGACTTAGTCTAGTTTTCAGTTGGATCCAAATCTTAAACATCCCCTTAGGTATTTCAGTACAGGAGACTGCTACCCTCTGTGCCCCTCTCCCTAAATTCACATACAAAGATTAGGACTGTGTTATATATTTGAGGAGGTGTTTCCAGGGGCCATAAAAATTGCTCTTTAAACTCTGTTCTGATCAAAGAGGGTTCAGTGATGTGAGTTCAGGGCTACCCTGTAGCAGAAAGCATTGAGCTGGAAGTGGTCAGAGTGACTCAGCTCCTGCATGTCACCGTGGCTCTGCAAACACAGCTTATCCTGGCAGAGAAACTCCCCAAAAATAAACAAGGATGGGGGGCACAGCTGTCCTCACGTAATGGTTTCTGAATAAAGCGCAGGAATTTCCTTCTGCTGGTCTTTATTCAATGAGGGTCTGTTACCTTGGTGAATTATAAAATAATGGTTTTATTAGAGGAAATAATGCTTTTAGTCTGCAAATTTCTTCATCCTTTAATTATCTGCATGCTTGAGTTCTGTGTGGAGATAATCCTGCAGGACTTTAGTTTGAAGAAGAAAAACAAAGCTCTGGAGATCCTGTGCCTGTCCTCAGTGTGCCATACAGGGAAAGAGAGTGGCTTTGCCCAGTATCATTCTGAAGCTGTTTAAACGCTTAGTCACATTGTGCCTCTTAGTGTTTACACAAGGATTATGAAAAGAAAACATCAGACTGATTCAAAATGGAAGCTTTAGAAAAGTTGAAATGTGGGCTAAATTTTTCACCTCTGCTTCTCCTCATCTTTCCAGTGTCATTCAATAGGTACCAAACCAGGAGCCAAGGGCTTGACGTAAGGCTCAGCGCAGCTCAGTTTGCTCTGTGTCTGGCTGCCAGAGACCTGATCTGTCAAGGACCAGAATGGGATGCTGGAGTTGGTCTGAAGCCAGCAGGATCTGCTCTGTCCCTTCCAGTTCTCAGCAGCTCCCAGAAAGACTTACTTTGTCCCACGAGCAGAGCATCCTTGTTCCCATAGCTGCCTTGGGTGATGCTGTGTGGTTCTTTATTATTGCTGGGAGATGTAGTGTGGTGCACCATTTTTGGGAGATGCTGCATGCTGTTTCATTGGTGTGGGATGTTGTACGGTTTCTCCTTGCTGGGAGAAGTTCCATGGTGTTTTGTTGTTGCCACCAGGGAGATGTGCTGGGATGTGGGATAACATGAGCTGCTGGCCTTCGTCTGCTATGGGATACACTGTCAGTGCTCACTGCCCCAAATTCTTCCAGATGCTGACTGGGAAACAAGGTAACACGGAAAGTACACCTTTCTTGCTGAATGTTTTTTGTCCAGTGTGGTGTTTACGGAGATATCACTGTCAGGGGAATTTCTGTCCCTGCTTCTTTTAAAGCCGGTGATTCTTTTAAATCAGGCATGGCCACTTAGCAGCACCATTTCTATCACTAAGCTAAATGTGAGAAAGCCTGGGGTTAAAGTAGTAAGATGTTTCAAGAGTCTGTTTTTCTTAGCCAAAGAGTAAGTGTAGAAAATAAATGCTATCATGTAAAGCAGCTTTTTCACATAATTTCTCAAGGGAACAAGTGTTCTTCAGTCAGTCTGTCTTTCCCTTTCAAATAAGGGTTTATTTTTTATTAAGGATCTTTGGCTGATCTCAACCAAGCTTGACAAGAGAGCAAAAGTTCACACAGGGTTAAGCTCATGCAAGTTTTGGCAGAAACAACCAGCCAGGTATGGGGAAAGGAGCTCTTCTGGGCCTTCCTTAAGAGGAAATCTGCTCTGGGGTTCACTTATTGGCTGTGACATTAACAGTCACCATTGAAAGAAGTGGCAAAAATGCACAGGAACTCAGTTTTCATTAGCCCCACGGCTCTCCAAACTCCTTGTTCAAAAAAACCAGTTTCTTTTTTTTTTTTTTTGTTTTTTTTTTTTTTTTTTTGTTTTTTTTTTTTTTTTTTTGTTTTTTTTTTTTTTTTTTTGTTTTTTTTTTTTTTTTTTTGTTTTTTTTTTTTTTTTTTTGTTTTTTTTTTTTTTTTTTTGTTTTTTTTTTTTTTTTTTTGTTTTTTTTTTTTTTTTTTTGTTTTTTTTTTTTTTTTTTTGTTTTTTTTTTTTTTTTTTTGTTTTTTTTTTTTTTTTTTTGTTTTTTTTTTTTTTTTTTTGTTGTTGTTGTTTTTTGTTTTAATTTATTTATCAGCTAGAAATCGAGTGAGATTTATTCCCAGTATAATGCAGTAATTGTGAGCCACTAAGTAGTATTTCTGCCTGCTTTCTGCTAATTTCTACTTTTGAACAATGTCTGAGAAATGTACTTCCATTTCTCCTTGTGAGTTAATGACTCAAATCAGAAGGAGAGCTCGTCTTTCTTTCGTTATACAGAATGCAGATTAATGAGATCCAGTGCTTACAGAAAAGCAGATGTTGATTTTGTGCAAGGAGAAACAGGAGCAACATATTAGATAGCCTAATAAGGATTAGATAACTAGGAGGATAAACATTCAGTTCTCTTCGAATAAAATCAGGCACAAGCTGTTTGCATCAAAAGAAATACCGCACTGCTTACTGCACACACAAACAGCAGCTGCCCACCGAATCCCATAATCTTGTATAACGGCAGAGGAAACACTGTACAAAGTCACAGATTGCTGAGAAAATCATCTGTTGCACACGTGCTCACGAATGTGTAGCGCAGCGATACTGAGCCTTACTTGCGTTCAGTGCAGTCTGTGCTGGTGCAGCCACTAGAGGGAACCGCTCCCTGCCTGTGCCCCTGGCAGCCAGCATCGGCCGGGGAGGAAAACAGGAATTTGGACATCCAAAGGTCATAGCTACATGTCAAATGAGCATTGCATTATCTTGGAGACAGATAGGCTAACAGCTTTAAACTTTAGTTGCCCTCCTGACTGAGAAGCTGAGAGCTGAGCCACTTCTGATAAGCACTAATCAATGCAACAATGTTCAAAACATAACTTCTCCAGGCCGAGTGATCCCAGCTTTCTCATATAACTGCTCCTGTCCCTTGGTCATCTTAGTGGCCCCACGTTAGACAGGACAGTGGGGAGAGATGTTTGGGAGAGCTCTTTCTGCTCCTTTTGTGCTGCTGTGCTGCAGCAGAGTGCAGAAAACCTGATTTGAAAAACAAGCCTGGCCCTTCCAGTGATGCTGAGCTAGAACAAGATATCCATAAAAGCATCAGAATAATAGTCTGATACTGACACAGCCCAAGCTCTTCCCACATGGAGATCTCAGCATGTTTGCAGTACCTTGAAGTTGAACAGAGGTGAGTGCAAAGCAAGTGCGGGCACATTCTCAGGTCACCAGGATTAGTTCAGAGGCAGCAGGAGCCCCTGACTGTCCTGACAGTCCCAGCAGGGCTCCAAAAAGAATAAACCACTGTCATGCACCACTGCGTGCATATCTTCCTCTGTTCTCTGATCACTGCAGGGATGTTTTGCAGAAACTGGATGCCCTGGAGTCCCTGTGGCTAATTGTGTACACAAAAATAGACTTTTAAAGTGTCTCCTGTTGAAGTTTCCACTAAGAAAGGCTGCTCATTTTGGGCCTTCAGTCCTTGCAGCAGAGCCAGATTTTCATTCCCAACAGCAGTGAAACAGGACACTGTAAAGGGTGACTCCTACTGGACAGAGGCATGTGATTAGGACAGCTGGCAGTGGTGTTTTTCTTTGTGAATGCTTTTCTGCAGCCTATAGCTTTAACTGCATGGTAGGGCCATTTTCTGCCAGTGAGATTACAAGATGTTTAGGGCAGGACTGCCCGCTTCCACTGTTAGCACTGGATGTGAATGTGGTCACGTTCAAACATGTCCTGCTTAACCACGCACAACTTGGTGGCTCAAGTCTTGCTCAATCTGGGGAGCTGGACATCCAGATAGGTCAGACAAACTGCCCTCTCTCTGTCTGAAAATGAGATGAATTCTGTATTATAAGCTTCTTTTTCTCCAAGGACTGGGAAGGCCACCATAAAGGACTCAATGAACCCAAGCATTTTGGTTTCAGAAGTCTAACTTAACTGAGGGGACTCCTCTCCTAGCCTCTGATTTCCAACAAGCATAAGATAATACTTGGACCTGACTGTGGGGGCAAGCCTTTTATTTTCCATGTAAATCTCACCATAAAGCCATGACCGTCTAAAACATTTTGCATTCTCTTCAGACTGTGACAAAACATAGTACAAATGTGAGTTGGGAACATCTGAGTAGTTTGTATGGAGCATGATTCTGTGATTGAAGAAGTCATATGTTTGCTGATCTTGGAACACTGGCCAAGAAACACCAGATGTACCGAACAGTATTATTTATGTTGCAATTAATAAAAACACACCCATCACAGTCATCCCTGAGTTGGCAAACAATATTATGACCCACACAAACACACTGGGCAAGTATCAACATCATCAGCTCAGCTGCATTTCACCTTCAGCTATGCAGAGTGCACTGCCTGGGGAGAAAGCGTTCCATTGCTCTTGGTGCAGTCCTACATGTTGGTGACTGACTAGCAAAGGTACAATTGGAATTGGCTTCACCTGGTTTTGTCTTTTTTGTCGTTAACATACAGGTTTTGTCTATCGAAACTGCACCAGTGAGGGTTGGTCTGATCCATATCCAAGACCAGATATCGCCTGTGGCTACAATGTCAATGACACAACAAACGAGGCGAGAGTGAGTCTGAGTGCCTGTGACCTAGAACTGCTGCCTTACGGCCCTGGGGGAGGGACATGCTCAATCTGATAAAAAGAGACTGAATAATGTAATTTACCCCAGGCAGGGTTGTGGGTATGGGTTTTCTTTAGCACAAACGTTTCTTCAAAGGCTTGCTGAGATTAAAACTTCAGTAGCTGATTTTGAGAGAAAATCTACTTGATAAGAACCAAGGGACAGTCTTCTCTTGCTATGGGCTGAATTCTGGCAGACAATCAAAGATGAAGATGAGGATATCTGTTCCCCTGCAGCGTTCCTATTTCATGACCCTGAAGACCATGTACACTGTTGGGTACTGCACCTCCCTGGTGACGCTGACAATAGCCTTGGTGGTCCTGGCCTCTTTAAGGTGAGGAGAAGCATCACTGGTTGGGTTTGATCAAGGCCTCTGGTCATCTCAGCAGACACAGACACTTCTGGTGTCTTTCACAGCAAGTTAAACATTGAAGTATTTCTGAAAACCTTCACATAAATCAGTGATAGGAATGAGCTGAGTTCTGTTTCCAAAAAATTTAAGGGATTTTCCTCATATTATGTTCTCTTGTCTTCTCCAAACATAAATTGCAGGCTGAAGTTTGCACCACCTCCATGCTGAGATTTTGCCACGATCTCAGTGTCCCTGGGGCAGACTGCATTTCCTCCTGCTATTCTTCTCCTCGCTAGAAACCATGGCTGAAACTTTGCTCTAAGCACCGGTGTGTTGGCTTCTGAGAAAGCACTGCATGTTTACAGCAGTGACCTAACAGAGAGCTTATCTTAATGCATCTTTATAACCTGGAGTTTGCACTTTAGTGCTTATTCAGTGACCATTATGCTAGACCAAGCATATTGGCATGAAATCTTATTTCTTCTGGCAACGTTTGCCTTTTTTTAGTACCTGAGTGGAGCAGATGTGACTTTTAGCTTTTCAAGGCCTTCACTAGAGTGTCCTTCTTTGGAAATGCATTAGTCTTCCTTCCAGGGACAAACTGTGTTCTTTATTTGTCAGCTCAACGTTAATTAGGATTAAAACCTGAGAGGTACAGCTACAAGCTGCATGCTTTGACTAGAAATGTTACATCACAGGAGCTCTCTCATTGTTACAGGAGACTTCGCTGTACAAGGAACTACATCCACATGCATCTCTTCACATCGTTCATTTTGCGAGCCTCATCAAATTTCATCAAAGATAACATTCTGTTTTCCTCTGAAGACACAAACTACTGTGGGACATACACGGTAACCCCCTCCCTTCCAGCTTGCTCCACACTTCAGCTTCCCAGAGGGATCCCATCTGCAGTTAAGCATGCAGGGAAGGAAATCTCCATCCTAGCTTTCTATTTATCAGACTAGGGGAAGTATGGGGATGAAAAAAGAGCCCAGGCTGGAGCAAACACACAGAAACTCACATGTGCTTCCTCATGGCTGCAGATACCCATTTGCAGGCATCTTCAGTCCCACCAAGTATTGCAGTAGAGGGCATCCAGGTTGCTCTGAAGTAGGTGTCTGTGTTCACCTGCAGGGCAGCATTGACTAGTGTTCACAGAAGGTACCCAGAGTTCAGCACATGGACACAGAGGCACCTAAATGTATGTGCCACAGTCCATGAACGTGGGATGCACCACCAGGGTGGAGATTCTTAAATGGATCTTAGATCCTGGTAAATGGTGCTCAGAGGGAAAATAGGAGACCACATTAAATATTGCTGACTTGTGCTACAGTTTGAGAGCTGGTAGTAAGATGCAAATTTGCAGCCACAGGATCTGGAGAAGAACTACACACATTTTGAAACTTTTTTTTCCCCACTTCTTTTAATTGAGAACAATATCTTGAAGATATTTGGGATCAGGGCCCTGGAAAACATCTTCAATGCTTTAAACTTTCTTGAAAATAGATTCAAGTGAAAGCAGAAGTTAATTAACCTCTGTTTCCACAGGCTGGCTGTAAGCTTACCATGGTCTTCTTTCAATACTGCATCATGTCTAACTACAGCTGGCTCCTCGTGGAGGGACTGTACCTCCATTCTCTCCTGGCCATTTCCTTCTTCTCAGAAAGGAAATTCCTTTGGTGGTTCATCACCCTCGGATGGGGTAATGGTTCTCCTTTTTGTAAGAATAATTGTTGGTTCATTGTGCCTTTGGGACGGATTTGTGGAGCAGTAACTGGTTTTTTCAATTGCAGGTGCCCCAACCATCTTTGTTGCTGCATGGGCCACTGCGAGACAGCTCAGTGAAAACGTTGGGTAAGCTACTTGGAGAGGGCAAAGTTGCACAGGCTGCTCTGGGGATTTCCTGCTTATTCCCAACCACCGGCAGCCAAGCAAATCAATCACCACTTAATTGCAGTGCACAACTGGATCCAAGCACAGACGGAGAGGAAAAGTCCAGCTAAGCAAGCAGAGAGGGAGCTTCAAATTTCATTTGAGCATTTCTAGTGGTGGGAGATGACTTTCAAGTATGAATTCATCTCATGAAGTTTGAGACTCCTGCACTCGATCAGTGAAGCTTTGTTCTTTTCTCCCTTACAAGGTTTAGAAAAGTGGCTGTGCTTTAGGGGCAGGCTGTACTTCTTGTCTAGTGCTGATGGATGGTTTTCTGCCTGAGTTTTCCCAAAATGTGGCACCACATAAGCAGGAACAGGAAATGCATATTGTAAAAGAGGGAGTAGGGACCAACCTGAAGTGTAGTACAGACTAAATCCCTTTGTAAAGACACCAGTGTTTTGATAACTGAATGTACCTTCTCTTCTATTTTTGCAGGTGTTGGGACATTAACACAAATGCCAATACCTGGTGGATCATTAGAGGCCCTGTAGTTGTGTCTATTTTTGTAAGTCTTTTCTGAGATGAGCACATTCAAGCTGTATTTTCAAATATTGTCAAGTTAGACATCATCTACTCAATATACTTTAGAAGTGTGTTAATGAACCGATCTTAGACATGCGCCTGAACTGGGGTGACACATGAAATACTGCTTAAGCAACTCAGCAGGGCTTAGTAACCAATGCCCTGAAGCTAAGTTGCAAAGAACCTACACGGTCCTCCCAAGAAGCAAGAGCCTGAAGATCAGGTTTCCACATCCTGTTGATTTCATATGAACTTGGCTGACTTGTGGAAGCTTGTTTGGGACTGCTTCAAGGAAGGCTCCGGAGGAGAAACCAAGTGACTGTACCTTTCAATACAATAGCCTCTGTGTCTCCTGGTCACTGCCCCTCTTAGCAAAGCCAAAAACAACTTGCCTTACACGACCATTAGCTTTTGTTTTCAGAAATGAAAGCAGCTCACGGGTTTCACACACTATAGGTCAGTAGATTGCAATTAACCTGTTAAGGCATTACTCACTGAAATGAGATATAGGCATTGAAACTCAGTGTGAACCTGCCTGGTTAAAGGCAGAGCTGATGTAAAGAACACTTTGGCACAGATAATACTTTATGTCTATAGTGTGAGCACTTGCTGGTGCTCACCTTTGTAGCTTTGGATACTGAGGCCCTGAAACTACTGCTTGGAGACAGTTGTTCACCCAAGTGTGGTGCCCTGGGGATCTGCAATAATTCATCTGAAGCTGTGGTAGAGAAAGATGGGAGCTGCTAGTCTAGCAACCTTTTGGCACTCCAAGCCAGAATACAGGGGATTGCTGAGGTTTCCATGTTGCCAGTAGGCTCCATTATGTTTTCAAAACACAAACTTCAACACTTGCACGCTCCTGGAAACCCATGCAGAGGCAGTGGGTTCAACCCTGTGCTTATCTACCACTAAGAAATTCCTCATCCTCACAAAGCCTGCAGAGCACACAGGGATTCAGGATCAACTAAGTCCTGGCATTCACTTGCCCTCATTCATCTCTGGGAGTCCCAAATCCCCTCGAAGGTCCCATGTTGCTGGCTGCCTCGGGCAGAGCCATCTGCATGCTCCTATCTGCTCACCCAGCAGAGGCTTTTCTCAAGCCCATAAGCCACAGAGGCAAACAAACAGCCAGTCCTTGAGAATTCAGATCTAATCTCTTTATTCCTCTCAGCACACGATCCTTAGCAGTTCAAAGGGCAGAAAATCAGCACTGATAAGCTCCTTTGTGCTCCCGGACTAACTTGCATTGCTGTGCTGCTCACTGGCAATTCCTCCCAGCAGGAATCCTCCCATTCCCAACAGATTTTCATCAGTAAAAAGCCTACACAGAATCTTCAGCCCTGAACCCCGTTTATCCCAACATCCCCACTGTATTCCTCTCCCTTTCCTTCATGGCCACAGCTAGCAAACACCGGGGAAGCCCTGAGAGGCCAGGGAGACTGGGAGACATGGGACAAGGATAAGCACAGATGCAAACCTACAGGCAAGCCCCAGCCCCTGTGTTCTCCTTGCTCAACCACAATATTCCCAGCAGTTCAGCTGGGGCCTGGCAGCTGCACTCGTAGTCACAGACCACTTGGGTTTGCTTGATTTTGTAACGTTTTTTTTTTCCTTCAGATTAATTTCATTCTTTTTGTTGACATCCTGAGGATCCTGATGAGAAAACTCAGCTCACCCGAAGGACGGAGCAGTGATTTCAACCACTATAAGTAAGTCCTGCACACTGCAACTTTACACTATGACAGCCCTCCCAGGTTCCTCTGGCCCCTTCTACACCAGCTCTTCCCTTTGTTTCTGCTCTCAGGAGACTTGCCAAGTCAACGCTTCTCCTCATCCCACTCTTTGGGGTTCACTACATCATCTTTGCTTTCTTCCCTGAAGACGCAAGTAGCGGCACAGTGGAAATTCAGTTGTTTTTTGAGTTAGCTCTTGGATCATTCCAGGTAATACTTGACATGCTACTTTTTTTTTTTTTTTCCTCTTAAGGCAAATAAGAGAAATAACAACGAGCTCTGCACAGAACAGAGCCCTACTGGCAACGACAAGCCACCTGATTTCCATTCAAATATCTCCTCCAAATTTAAAAGCTGAAACTGCAGTTCTAGTTCAGTGACCACAGTTCTTTTTTATCTTCCAGGGTTTTGTCGTGGCTGTACTTTATTGCTTTCTTAATGGTGAGGTGAGTTTTGTGTAGATAACATTGATTAGTAGGATACATTCCCCAGTGAGTTACACATTTTACTTGAGGATTTTCTTCCCACCTTCTTAACATCACTCCTGAAATGTCTCCCAGACCTTGCAAACCTAGGTAATCATACACCAGATGCAAACTTCACTGCTCAAGTACTGCAGCCCTTTCCTAAATCAGGTAGCATTACTACTGTCTGGGAGTGGAGGATGGAAGTACCACCCCACACACAGTCACACTGAGAATCAGAGCCCAATCCTCATGTATGATGTCATCATCTGTCATGTTTTCTCTGCTTGATCCCCAGGAGGGAATTTAAAAGATATGTCAGGTCTAGATTTATTAAGAGTCTCATAAAGCAAAGCTTTTGGAAGAAGATTGTTGCTTCTGTAGCAACAGCTCCTGAAATATTGCTGCTGGTAGAAGCAGGGGAAAATGTTATCCAGACATGGGAGATCCTGAGTTTATTGGAGGGGAACTGAAAGTCCAAACTGTTTGTGCCTAAGGTTGGAAGGAAAAGTCTCTTTGAAAGAAAGGAGGGCCTACAAATGGTTTGAATTGTGCTGTCACAAGGTGTCAGAAAATGTGGTTTAGAAAAGAAAATATGCACTTTTTTTTTTTACCCTTAGTGTCAAAATGTCCTGTTTTATAAGTAATACAAAATTCTTTGACAGTCCAAACCAGACACTTAACTAAGGCCAGCTAGTCTGTGAATTGTTTCACCAACACATAACAGAAAAACAGGTTAACAAAAAATGGCATAACTGCAGCAGCAGTATCTCCAGAAGTCACAAGAAACAGGCCCTACCTTCATCCTTTAAATAGGGTTAAATAAACAAATCCTGACCTTGGCAAAGGTGACAATCTCTCCCATTTTACTGCTCTCCTCGGTGCAGGGCTCCAAGATAAACCAGCTGAACCAAGCATTTTGTGATCTTTCTACCTAGGTTCAGCTGGAAGTTCAGAGAAAATGGAGGCAATGGCATTTAAGCAAACACTTGCATCAGCAGCTCAGCACCTCAGCAAGTAACGGAGGAAGTGGCTTAACTCAAGAGATGCAGGTGACCAAGTCGAGCCCACCACAAGACAGGAAAGCAACCCTCCAAAGATTGAGTGTGCTTTAACACCATGTTCCTAAGGGACAGCTCCATGCTCAGATACATGTGGATAAGTCTCATGGACTGTGCTGGGAGTCCTGTGTATATATACCAAAGAGGGAGCTGGCTGTAGACCAGCACTTGTTGAAGCACATCTGTTCATCTATATCCCGCATAGCACCAGAGCTTTGCAAGGCAAATGGGCCAAAACACTGTTTTCTTCCTTGGGTTTCTGACCACAGTCATTTATGTTTCTGTCCACACTGATATTTTTAGGTTGCTGTTCCTTTCTTAAACGTAGCTCCTTGTTTTCTGCATGGTTCCCTTCCAATCCTAGGCCAGGCTGGTGGGTTTTAGATGTTTTGTCTTTCTTCTGCTGTTGAAGCTAGAAGGATATTCAGCTTTGCAAGATGGTAGTTGCAAACTATTATTTGATAAAGCCCGTGGGTTTGATATGCAGAGTCAATTCATGCTTAGAAATTACCAAAGGTTTCAAGTCTTTCAGTTGTGGTGGACAATAACAGACAGAGAATACAAACCATGGTTGAGCTTTTGCTTCAGCTGTGACTGCATATGCATTGTTTAGGTGTGCTCCAGTGATGGCAAAATTTTCTTTGTTTCTTCTAACAGCAGAGATCTTGAAAATAACAGTGGTCTCGTTTGGATTTTTGTACAGTATTTTTTTAAAAAGGTAGAAAAAGCTATTTTAGCAAAGTCCAAGAGTGGCCACTCTCATCTGAGCAGCAAAAAGGTAAAAGAATTCAGCTGACAATGCAGTCAGGTCTACTATTCCATTTTGTATCTTTACCCTGTTGAAGCTATCCTTTCCAGGCATTCCTTGAGGGCAAATGGGACTGAATGAAATGCCATCTATCACTTTCTCACTACTCCTGGTCACCCATAAGACATCAAAACAGACACAGCTCTGCCAAGTGCTGGCGGGAGGCATTCCCCAGCTGCTCTGCCAAAACGGGTCACCTGCAGCAATAGGAGAACTGAACCTCCTCAAAAGCAGAGGGAAAAAAAAATTGAATATAAAGTGGTGAACTCATTTCCAGGAATTAATTTTAAGCTTATGTTCTTGGAAATGGCAAGGGTTTGTGTCAACTTTGTCCTCTAAAACTCAGCCAAAATGAGTGGAAGGAACAACAGAAACCGTATCAGTGGTATCAGCTCCTGCTTCTCACTGACTTTCTGAAACCAAACAGACCCTTCAAGGCCTGGGGCTTTCACAAAAGTCCCAGGTCATTTTGCAAGACAGACACATTGAAAGAGAGACAACCCTTAACCTTTGTTTCTCATTGGCCCACAAAAGCTGCAGCATGACCAAGAAGAGTGAAACAACCTCTATGTTCCCCGTCTGAGAACTGAACGTTTGCCACTCAAGCCGAAGCAGCTGCTTGTTTTAAATGTGCCTTCTTCTGGAATGAAGGAAGAAACATATAACCAGAGATCTAATCAAGTGTAATTAAGCAGATCTGATGCAATTATTTGCTATCCCACAGAGGCCATTCCAGCAGTGACAGTACAAGGTTGGGTGGAGCCTGGGCTGATACAGCTTGATTTTTCTGTGGACCTGTGTTTCCATAAAACCACTCTGAAATCAGCTGGTGTTAGCAGTTCTCAGAGCTTTGGGAGGAGCAGGTCCATGAGGGCAGAACACAGAAGCAGGAGGCCCCACACCTAGCACTGCATAGCAGGTGGTGTCACCTCACCAATCTTCTACATGGGCAATGTGAAAGCACTCTTCCCTACTGGGTATCTCTGTGATGATCTGCACTAATAACGGATGAGATGTAATGGTCTTAAGCTACACCATGAGATCTCTAAGTTGGATATTCAGAAAACTCAGCACAGGCTGCCCAGGGAGACATTCAAGAACTGTGGAGATGCAGCACTGAGAGACATGGTTAGTGGGCATGGTGGGAGTGGGTGTAATGCTATGATGTAATGGAAAGCACAGCAATAATAGCAGGCTGTCAGAGTCTTATGCTACAGCCCATGAGGACAAGCCAAAATGCAGCAGTCACAGACACACAGAAAGAAAATCTGCTTACCTTTAGAAGGCCTCAGGTAGGCAGCAATCTCCAGCAAAATATCCTTGCCCCCACTGCCAACCCTTAAATGAGGTCTAGGAAGGGATGGATCCTGGCTCCACCCCTCACAGTCACTCAGGTACATTGCATGCACCTGAGCTCCCCTGGGTTGGCCCTGCCTGCCCACCAGGTGCTCCATCACTGATTCAAGCTGTGACATTTCCACTACAATAGGTCAGCAGTTGGACCAGATGATCTTAAAGGACTTTTCCAGCCTTAATGATTCCATAACTCCATGAACAGGAAAGGAAAGAGGTACTTGTATCTATGGGAGCTCTGAGATGCCTACGCACAGATGAAGAGTAACAGGGAAGTAAATCTCAGTGAGCAATGTAAAAAACAGGGGATAATCGGGTGCAGAGCACAAAGACTCCAGTTTCACTGCCCCGAAATTACCAACACAAAGGGTGAGCATGAACTCCATATTCACCATTCACTGCTTTTCCCCTTCTCAACACTTGCTCCTCAGTATTCAGTGCACAGAAGGCACTTGTTATCAGCAAACAGGAATGGCGTGCCCTCTTTGAGACAAGCAGTTTAACATCCTCTTGGGGTGCTGGTGTAAAACCCATGACAACCCCTGGCTATTCACTCCAAGTCACCCAAGAGGCTCTGCAGACAGCAGCTCCTTCAGCCCTAACACCAGCACAGCAAAACAGAAGGCTGAATTTAAGAGGAAGCGAATCATGATTTCTTTTTTCTCCCAACACAGCAACAAGGAAGTTCCCAACAAAACTGTCAGAAGCAAAAAAGCAGTGCTGCTTTGCAGTGAGTTGTGCAACATTTTGCTGAGCACAGAGGGAGTTGCAGTGAACTGTTTCAGAAGAGGGGTTGTGCCAGTTCACAGGGGTTGGGGCTGTGGCTGGAAAACAAGTGAAACCATGTGAAGGAGATGGGCGAGAAGGGCCTCTACCTGCTCAGCACCAGGAAGGAAAAGCCAGGCAAGGGCAGCAACCTTCCTGTTACGTGTTCTCTAGACACAAAGCCAAGAATGCTCAGCCCCCAAACCAGGTGTCCCTCAAAGCACAGCCCACGAAGCTGACATGGGCTTAAAATCAAGTGGCACTGGATACGTTCCTAGCTGTTATGCCCTCGAACATTCTTTCTTCATTCTTATCCACTAGCAATGATTTGTGCACAGGTTTGCAATTAAAGTTGGAAACTGAGCAAGTCAGAACAGCTCATTAACAGGAGCTGTTCATTGCCCTGCTTTTAAGAGACACTAAACCTTATGAGACAGACCAACGGCCTCTCCCATCAGGAGAGCACCAGGTGATAATTAACTTGCTTGAGATTACATAAAGTAATGCAGTGGTGATGCTGGAAATTTACGTTCCTCGCATTTAACTAAACTGATCAGCACTGCAAGCTTTAAATAAAACCTACAGAAATGTATCTGTACTCAGATGCTGCTCCTCCAGGCCAAAGGAGTACAGCTGGAGAAAGGAGGAGGATGCTCCAGCACAGGGTGCGGTGTGGGAAAAGGGAAACAGAGGACACAGGAAAGAGCTCTTTAGCTGGTAAACATACCACATGCGGCAGGAAATCATTCAGGCCTGCAAGGTTATCTCTGTTTCCCACAAAACACAGCTGACCTCCCCTTATTTCATAATACAAGCAAGCAGGCTGCGTGGGTCAGGGTTTGGGATGGAGGGGAATGAAAAGGGACGTTCAATGTCCGTGCAGCCACATCTCCCTCTGAGGGAGCTCAGCAAAGCATCATGCTGACATAATTTCCAATCTAGCTGGGTAAACACACAGAACTGTGCCCAGGGGCTACGTTAGCCCTGCTCCCCCCTCCTCCCCCCCCAAACCTGCAATCTAGCTATAAAGAGGGAATGACAACTGTGTCACTTTAAAGACATTTATTAAAGTTCAGGAATATTACTTGGCGCTTCCACAGGCTTCAGAAAATGAAAAGCAACCAACTGCAAATCACTTTGTGTAAGGACATCTCCAAGGCAGTCAGCCCTGTTCTGTAGCATTTCGCCACCAAAATGCATTTTTACCCTGTATTAGTAAGTCAAGCAGTAGTATACAAAACTGGTATTGGTATTTTCCCCAGAGGATTCCTACCCCCAACAAAAGAACTCTTCTGCAGCGAGCAGAGAGCATCCTGACATCACTCTCAACTGCAGAAAGTCTTGCAGGAACTCAAAGGCCAATTGTCATCTGCTTCCCCCTGGGCACGAGGCACACAGCACCCTTCCCCAGGGCTGGGGCTGCAGACAGCACCCCACAGGCAGTTTAGTTCATTGTGAATGCCACCAGGAAGGCATTCAGGGAAAATACACTCAGGCTTCTGGGCAAGGAGGGATTGTCCTACCCAGCACAGGCAGCCCAGAACTGGTGCACAGTGACTCAAGACTAAGAGCTGCTTACAAACAGTTCCAACTTGAAGCTGCTCGCTTGCATTTCCCATGGCCTTCCTTCTGCAGTGCTTTTGTCTCAGGTGAAAAACTGGGTTCAGGTGCACAGGAAGTGAGAATATTGCTCAATAGCTATCAAACTACAGAGACGAAACACTGAGAGACATTTGTCCTAGAACAAAATACAAGCTGTCCTAGCAGCAGATACAAAACAGGTTTTAAACCAGAAACCCTCAAACACTCTGAGCACTTTAATCTCAGCCTCAACAGCAGTGTATGTGGGAAGGGCTGGATGCACCTGGGGCAAACAACCAATGAATGAGGCCTTTTGCTGATCAGACACCATGGGAAACCTCAAAGCTGCAGAAGTTTCAGAGATTAACTGGGGCACTGGTGAGGAGTGGCCAGCCTCAGTGGACTCCCACCAGCTGTGGCAGGTCAGAGCTCTTCCTCCCAGGTTAATCAAAGGGAGAAGAGGGCTTGTTCTGACCAGGAGGTCCTACAGTTCTCTCTGCCCAGAAGAAACACGACAGGAGGCTCATCTAGAGGATGAGTTCACTGCACACTGACTCTGATGACCAAAACATCCCAACAAAGTGGTGTGTGACAAGATGTGGCCTGCAAAGCCACTGTTCCCACCCAATGCATTTTCCTCTTGCCACAGGGGGATGTCCCATCACAGCAAACTATGCAAGGGGCTGTGAGTGGGCAGAGGATGGGACAGATGCAGGGAACGCAGCAGCAGGACACAGAATGGGATCAGACTGAGGTCTGCCAGGCACAGGTAACCCATCCCTGAGATACAACAAAGCCATGAGGTACACTGGAGTTGGAGCCCACACGTGGGCTCCAGAGCACAAGGAAAAGCTCGGTGGTGCAGAACCACAGCAGCACAGGCCGTGGGTGAGTCCTGGGGCTGAGCCCACTGGTGTAGGCTGCATCCTGCCAAACCTCGCTGCACTCAGTGGAGGTCTCCTCCTCTGTTCACCCCTCCAGGGAGCCACGTGCCACTGGCAGCCAGCCCTAGTCCGTGCCCGCCATGCTGCTCATGTAACGTAAGGCACCGTGTCCTTTTCAAACTTCATTAGGCTCCATTTTCTTCCAGTCTAATTGGCAAAGCTGATTACGCAAAGGCAGAGCACACCCTTTGCACCTAGATCTTCCCTGCCCCGTTCCGGGGGTGCGTTATGCTGTTGATGTGGAGCCCGCTGATCCCATTGAGGAAGAAGAGGAAGGCAGCAATGAACTCACACCAGTACGTCAGCGTGAAGCCCGTGAAGGTGAGGTGATCCTTCATGAGGATCAGGAAGCTCAGAACTCCAGTGGCCGACAGCAGAAACGAGCCAAGGATGAGCACCGAGCCCATGGACCACTTCCTTCTCGAGTTGGCATCATCGCAGACCTGGGAGACCATCAGGAGCTCCAGGCCGAAGATAGCCACGGCCACAGCAGAGGATACCATGCTGCGGATGAGGATCATGCCCACGTTGAGCCCCTCCACGCGGGCCAGGCGCAGGTCGGTGACACACCGTGGGGCACTGCCATTGCCGAGGGCACAGAAGTGCCACAGCCCGAAGAGCTCACTCCTTGCCAAGAGCCAGCGGCCGTCACAGACAGAGATGGATGAGAGGACCACAGCGATGGCCACGCACAGGATGATCAGGCTCCGGATGAAGGTCTCAAAGAAGGCTTTCTGCGGCCTCCTGGGTGCCAGCAGCCTCTGTGTCTGAGGGGGAGGAAGGGAAGGAGAAAAATGGGAGTGATGAGAGCTGCGCTGTGCCAAAATGAGGCCAGAGGGACAAAGCTGGTGGGCTCGCAGGAATGATGCCAATGGTTGAAGTGCCATTGGTTGGCCACACCACAACACAGTGATGTGTTGTGCCCAGGGGGGAAGGCGGCTTAACCCGTCAGGCTTCCTAGCATCACCAGGGGTGCCTGCATGCCAGAGCCTGGCTTTGTGTACCATGTTCCACATCGCTCTGCTTGTCCTGGCAGGACTGGGGGAGCAGAGAGCCTCAAAAAGGACAGAGGGTGACGGCTGTAAGCAGGGACGTGGCAGCTCTGAGCCTGGTTCCGCACCCCCGAGGCTTGGGGCTCCGCTGCAGCCCCACTGCCCACCGAACCCCTCCAAGAGCGTCCACTGCGCCGCCAAAAACCCCAAGCAGCCCCACCAACGGGAAGCAGCACCGGGGAACACCGAGGGCTCTGCCCGGAGCTAGACCCCCACATCGGGGGCAACGAGGGCTGCACCCCTCCGGCCCTGCCCGCCTTCCCCTACCGCAGCCCTACCTGTGCCCCGATGGCCGTCATGCTGCCGGCGCCGCTCGTCGCCGAGACGGCGGGGCGGGCTGCGGCCGCGGCTCTTTATGGCCCCGGGGGCGGTGGGCAGCCCGCCCGCCCCGCCACGCCCGCGGGGCCGGGGCACCCTCGGGGCCCTCCCGCGGCTGAGTCAGAGCGGCAGCGGCGGGCGGAGCTCAGCGGGCGCTCCGGGACCGCGTCCCCGGGCTGTGCCCCGCAGCCCCGCTCGCACAGCCGTCCCAGCGCCGGTTCCCACCTGGGGCCGTGCTCGCTCTTATCGGATCCCGGCTCGCTTCTCTACCTGCGCTGTCAGCAGAAAGGCTCTTGCTCGTAAAGTTTGATGCCCTGGCTCTTTTTCTTACTCGCGGTTTGCCATCTTGTGATGAATTACCGATCTCTTTCTGCAGCCGTGGCACCAGCAGGGCTCGCTGTGCCCGCGCCACAGCCGCGGGGTGCCCGCGCCCCTGCTCCAGGTCCTTGCCGGGGCAAACTGGCTGCCCTGTGCTGGCTGTCTCGGCTGGACACAGGCAATTGGTATCTCTCGCTGCAGCTTGGGCTGTTTCCTGGAGCATTATTTCTAGTATTTTTCTTCTAGAGAAGAGCATTCTGAAAAACATGTTTACATTGGGTTTTGCAGTTCACATTTTAATGATAATTCTGAACTTTTTCTTCCTCTTGTCCTACGAAAGCTTTAATTCGTTTGTTTCTCGTCCAAGCCATGTAGATGGTTGGATTACATTTCTCTCAAACGCCTCTGTGGGATTTTCCTCTTCTGTATCACACAGCGAATTTGTGCAGGGTCTGCTGTTAAAGCTTCCTCTGTGGCCTCGTGCTCTGTGCTGTTTTTTGCTTCCTGAACTTGTCTCCAAGCTGATGCTTGCTACGTCCCTTTCACTTCAGGTTCACTGTGAGATTGCTATTTGTTCCACAAGTTGAGCAGTATTTCCACAGCTGTACTGAGACTCACTGGTACAGCTGCTGTTGCATTTCCAGCTTTAGAGTCCTCGATTTAACACTTACTGTGGGTTGGAATCTCACACAGGCTGAGCTGTCTCAGAGGGCCTGGTTTTTGGGCTCTGGAGCCAGGAGTTGGACTCACTGATCCTCATGGGTTCCCTTTGACTCGGGACGTGATTTGCTGCGTGAAAGGGACAAACTCCCCTTGCACGTGAGGGTGCACACAAATGCAGGCTGGGGCCAGACAGAGTGCACCGCCACTCAATGGCAAAACCCTCACCATAGGCTCAGTCCTGCAAAGCACTTGGCAGCTGGACCCCTAATTAACAAAACAATTAAGCGTACATCTGAACTTGAACACTTGTGTTTTCCTAATGACTTCAGGCATCTATTTTGTGACACGGGCACATCCTGCTGAGCAAGGGCACCAGCGGGAAGGCGCACGTGAGCAAACACGTGCATTGTCATTGCAGAAGGAGGAACTCACAGCGGTTATTTTGGAAAGCAGAGTGCTCCGTGTTGTGCTCGGGTTGTTGAGCAGGCGCATAGCTACGTGCCATGCTGGGACAGCAGGGAATAGGATGGTCTGGGAGTGCAAATGTGAAGTCTCTTTACAGCTCTGTCTTTAATTTGGTTTCTCCAACCAAACACAGGTCAAAGTGATGTGTTAATTGGTTGCCAGCACTGTCTCTCCTTGTTGCTGCTGTTGCTGGGCCGGAGATTCCTGCTGGTGAAGATGTGAGATTATAAACCTGCCAGAACCGTGCATCTTTCTGACACAGACAAACAAATTTCCCCTTGGAATTCTACTTTCTGCCTTTTCCAGATGCAGCATGCTCCAAGAAAAGACAGATCGTGGGGAAATGGCTCAAGACGATTGCTTTGGAAAGCTCAGAATGGAAAGTGCTTTGCAACAAAAAGAACTCTACGCTTAAAGAGGAAAAGTAAGGAATTGATATTTTTGCCTGCAGAGATGTTAACTGCATCACAGCAACGCTGCAAATGACCTTCAGAGCACTTGAGATGTATTTTTGTTTCAGCTGTATTAATTCACTTGGGCTTGGGACAGCGCCAGTTTCATTATTCTGTTTATAAAGTCCCATTTCTCCATTGTTTGAGTGGGTATTTCACATCCTCTCCCTGGAGAGAAAATTTTCAGGGAAACGTGTTCATAAATAATGGAAATTACCAGAGGTTGCTGCAAAAGCATGGGAATAGCTTCATCTGCCTCCGTTAGCTTACCAAGTTCAACACTGAAGAGCCTTCTCCAGCTTTCCTCCTGCAGAAGCACAAAGAACATTCACAACAGCTCAAAGTCGCTTCTAAGGTTTCATTTTCTGTTAAAAGTTCTTTCCAGTGATGTCTTTATAACTCATGAGGTGGCAGCTGACCTGGCTGGGAGTTTTGATCTTCGTTTCTATCAGCTCGCTATTTCAAGGCGACTTCCCAGCCAGAACCTGAGCTCATCTTGGAGACAAACAGATCCTCAGCACCTCATGGGCTGACACTTCGGGAGATGCTGAAGGGCCCTATGAAGAACAAGATGTCTGCCCAATAATAGGCAGTTTTATGAGGAGGAAGAAGCAGTTTTATCTTATTAACTTTCTTTTCTTTTCTTTTTTTTTTTTTCCTAGAGAATACAAGTTAAGAAGCTGTGCCCAGCTCAGGCTGGGTTCAACCCCAAACTAGCTTCTGGAACGGGGTACCAAATCAGCTAGTTGCTGGCAAAGTGCTTGAGTCAGGCAGCTTCTGGGAACTCAGCACAGTTATTCTCAGCAAAACGTGCCCCAGGCAACGGATGCAGCAGAAGGGGTTTGGGGCTGTACCAGGGCCCTACAGCTCAGACCAACCCCTTGTCACAAACGCTTTAGCTCACGGTTCTCACGTCGCTGCAAGTCCCTGTAGCTGACAGGACAGCCCTCACGTGCACAGAGACGTAGTGAAGCATGTAAAGAGGAGACAGCTCCTGGGCCAGATGGTTTTGCTTTGCCTCCTGGCTGCATGCCTCCCCACTGCCAGCGTCCTCACTGCACACACCACACCCAGCCTGGGGCCATCACGCCCCGCTGATATCCCACTGCAGAGCTTTGGGATCGTTCATCCAAATGATGCAGCAGCTGTTGGGGGTTCTCACAGCTTGTAGGAAAACGTTGTTAATGTGCTGCCCCATCACAGCGACTGCCAGATCCCTCCTGGACTAGATCTACCTTACAATAAGAGGAGATACTTTAAACAGAAGGACAGGCTTAACGGAGTATATTTTGTATTCTGGAATAAAACTGTTGTTCACATTTCCATCAGTTATCAGACGTACTACTGCACTGCACTACAGAGACTCAACACCAAGGGCCTGCTTGTTCTCTCGTGGATTCAGCATCTTGTGGGGACCTCTACCAATGACTGGCTGGCTCAGGGCACATTGCCATTGCAGAACTCGACTCAACTGGAGCTACATACTGAAAGTTACAAATACCAGGTGCACTGAAGCAGGGAGTGTACCTTTCTGATTCAGATGAGCAGCGCACGCTCTCCTCCCACCACTGCTATGTGGGGAACACCACATCTTGCACTCTTGGGTGGAGATGAGTGACGTGTCTCTGGCTATGGCAGCTAAGCAGTGTCATTTGGATGCTTTTCAGGGTGTGGATTCACATGCCCGAGGATATCCAGGCTTAGAACAAGCACGTAACTTAGAATCCAATGGGCAGAGATTATATGACATCCCAATTTGTCAGGACTTTGGGCTCTATTTCACAACAATAAGGAACTTCTTGTTGCAGTGGCAGTACTTGGAGCTACAATAATCTTTGCTAACACAAGGACTATTGCAGGAGGGAGCTGATGAGCCACTGATTCCATGCTCAGGCTGTTTTTCGTATCACTGCTTTCATAAACTTACTGAGCTCTAGGTATTTGGACCAGAGGTTTCAGGATTGCAAGGTGTCCTCGAGCCTTCTGGTGTTCATCACCTCCTCAGGCCTATGCTTATTGACCTCATTTGTACTTTTCAACAGCTCAATTTTTTCCAAACAGTCTCAAGTCTCGGAAGGTTTGCAAACATTAGGGGTAGGACACATGGAGACTTTGAAAACACCTCTGTACATTGTCACATACTCTTGATAGAGCAAAAGATTGCTCTGAAGCTGCACTGGATGGCAACATGGTTGTAAGAAATGAATCAGTTTTATCAAATGATGAGAGCGTCAGACCTTGACAAATAAATGTACGCTGGGGAACAAACAAACATCCTGAAGCCACAGACAGAGAAGGAAAAGAAAGCTAAAATACTGCTGCAACCACGCTCCACACAAAGGCTCTATGTTACTATTCCAGAATAAAGCACCCAAGCTGTGTTTCAGTTTTGACAGATAAGCCTTTTCCAGTGGAAATACGAGCTCATTTTGTAAAGGAGACAGACCCACACCTAGGATGGAGAGACATTATTTGCTCTTTAAATCAGCAGCTGAATACTGGTTAATCTATAGAGCACTTATCTAAGTCTAAAGGTGCTCCACATACTTGTAAACGAGAGGAAAGAAAAAAAATCAGACTGTCTTCTTCTGCTGTATTTCTATTCTATCAATTTCCACCCTTCCATTTTATTACTGGACTTACTGAAGATGCTGTGGCTACATGATACCAGCTTCTCTTAGTTCCAAGCAGCACTGACAGCCTGGAAGACAGAGTAACTTCTGGAATTAGCTGTGGTGTTCAGAAACCTATCGAAGCCTTCCATTAATAATCAATCCCACCAACATGCAGCACACAGCGCAGATGCTCAATCACTCCAAACTGGCATTGCCCAGTACTGCCAGCTCTGGGCACTCTGTAGATAGGTGCCTGTATTTCAAACAGAAAACACAATCGTCATTTATTTTCAGCTCTATCATCAGGGTCAAATAAGTTCAAAGGTTAAAAATAGCAGTATTGGGAAACACTCCAGGTTACAACTGGAGAATTTTGATAGAAAGACAGTCACATTCTGCAGTTTCCCTCAGACTGCCTTGTAACAGAATAGGAAACGACTCCTCAGGATGGAACAATTTGTTATGGGCCTAAGTCAGCGTAACAAGAGGGATTTCTTACACCTACAGAAGAATCACACCTTTATGAGTCTTTGGTAAGAGCAAGGAAAACCTATGAGGAAAAAAACAATGTGGAAAACAAACACCCCCCCGTATAGTTTCTTTAATTGCACTGGGTACCAGTCAATTATTTCTTTGTGCAAGAACTAACAGCAGAAGTGCAATAGGCAGAACATTCTTATCACACATGCAAGTTAGCATTTATTATTGCCTTATCCAAAGTCCAGATTCTGTTCTTCGTGCACTGCAAACCTCAGCAAAGCAGAGCTGAGAGCATGTATGCCAGCTGGCCTCTGACCCCCAGCACATTAGGCTTGTTCCAGAGCACGTCTTTTCCTTCCACAAACACAACAAGGATCAGGGTGCTGCTGCCCTTCCTTTCACCTAACACAGATGAAATAGCAGCAACTCCCTGAATGGGTGTCTGAACAATCTTATGTTTTGCAGTGCTGCCCAGGAACATCTGTTCCTCTGAGCGAGTCTTCTTTCAGGCAGAGCAGTGATTGTGAAGTTACATTTTGGTTTGGGACTTGCTGCTGTTTGTTTCAACATCAGGGAGGGCTATATTCCTTCACAGTTGTTTGTTTTTGCCACTGAATTAGTTTAATAAAAGCAATTACCTCTACCTACAAACCTGCCTTTGGGTGTCCTGAAGCCACTCTTTGCTGTGCCATTGCTTCTGCCAAGGCACAGTAAGTCACCCCCCCTGCCAGCAGGCACCGTGCAGTCAGCACCGCATTCAGAACAGCCACACAGCACACACGTTTACCAGCTGCTGCCAAAGCACCAGCACCTTCGTTGAATTCACAGCCTTCTTCAAGCACGGGCATCCACCGCCACCACAGCGTTCCTGGAGAGAGAGCGCCCGCAGGAGGTCAGCTCACAAACTTCAGCACTTCATTCAGTAACGACTTCTCGAGTTAGAGGCCGTCGCTGCTTCTCATCCCAACGCTGCTTACAGGCAGCAGTACCTTCCATCTCTTACTGCAGAGCTCTTGCTCCTCTAACAACTCACACTTGGCAGCTTCTGAGTCGTACAGTTGGTTGCCAATGGGCAATAGATATTAAGACCACCAATGTCACTTCCCTCAAAACTCAGTGCTTCTGCAAAGTCGAGTATTAGTTTTGACAGAAAGCATGCAGGCAAATAATTGCACATTCAAGTACATCAGCTTCCAGCAAACGAGCAGAAGTGAAAGCATTTGCCACTGTGAGCTGCATTCTGCTCCAAGCTAGCAGAACCTTCCACCACTATCCAGCGTGACAAAATGCAGCTGAACAGAGCTGTGCAACTCCAGGCTGGCAAGGAGCTACAAATCTCTGCTGCTGACTGCCTGCTTTTACCCATGTTTTACAAATTGGATGTGCACTTGATATCAAATAACTAAGAGGATGGAAAAGGAATTTTAAACCCCCAAACGTTTATGCTGCTACTTAGCCTGAAAAACAGTCTTATTCCTGTACAAGGTGGTGGCTCCACTCTCACATGCCCTATGCTGAGGCGACTCAGTGTCACATTTTAAGCTCCCTTTCTGGCAGCTGTCACCCCACAGATCACACTATGCAAACAGACTGGCTAAGGAGCTATTACAGATTGTTACTCCTGAGAGCTTTGGAGACCTCTGCTGATGTTCAAGTCTTTCTTGAAGAGCCACATAAGTGTTAACCAACAGTTCACCCCTCGCTGTAGCTGCAGGACATGGCAACACTAACACGATCTACAGCAGTACAGCACAGGGGGCATCAAAAACTCATCTGTCCGCAGAACCCTTCCTTTCACAGAGGAGGATTTGTGTTCAGATGCTGTGTCTGCCACATCTCCAGAACCCAAGCACTGCTGCTCAGGGATAACATCCTCAAGAAGCATTTTGGCAGTTGTTGAAACAATCCTAACACCTCAGGAACGACGACCAAGCACCGTGTTCTAGGCATACACGGCCTCAGTGATAATCCCTGTGCTCCAGCTCTGTGTGTTCCCATTTATCCACACAAGAAATTCCCATTTATCCACACAAAGCAGCGCCAGACAACACCGGTTTGATTTGGACACAAGCTCGCACCGAGTGAAACAGATTACTACGGCCCCCTGGCGGCACGACTGGAGGTGAGCGCCAACCACTGCTTCAACCTTACAGCGCATAAAAGCTGCGACACGGCTGCTTGTGAATGAGCTCAAACAATCCCTAGAAGATGACCAAAACACCAGCTAAAGTATCAAACGCACTTTAATGAGTTCCGGATTATTTCGTTCTCAAAATTCAAACGGTGTCAGTACATTTGGCAGGTACATGAGCTCCCCCTGAACTACAGGCATTATGAGAACAGGCTACAGTATACTTGGTATTTAAAACCATCATCAAGCAGTTTTCCAAGGTATTAGAAATAAGGCATGTTTCAGGTGTGCAAACAGCTGCTCTATCCAGTCCTCAGATGCCATATTTGCCCTTTAGCTCTTCCACTTTTGCTACATAAGCTTTCATTGCATCTTCTTTGGACATTCCTGAAAGACAAACATGGGAAGCAGTCAGAACAGACATAGTGGCTCAACAAAAGGCCCTGAGGCAGCTTTTCTTTGAGCAGGGTCAAACACAGAGACAAGAAAAAGCCTGGTGACAAGTGTCTCACCTTCATCAGCTCTGAGTTTGATTCATAACAGCTGTACTTCCTGTTCCTCTTCCCTGCAAGATTCACGAGCCTGCCCCTCCACAAATACATCCACGCTGTGTTCTTCACCAGTTTATCTGCCTGATCAGACAGCTTTAATGCTCCCTTACGCACAGCTCTGCTGGCTATTCAGAGATGGATCTCTGAACATTTTACAGCTTTGACTCTCTTCTATATGGATGGTGCTGATTTACATATACATTCTCAAGTTGCTATTGGAGGAACAACTTTCTGATGTGTTACGGCAGTGCATCTGTTTTGCCTTTCTCTCAGCTAGAATCACTGCCAAGTTTTCCTCATTCAACAAAACAATTCTCTGCTGTAGCTGGACAGAAGAAACGTGATCAGCAACAGAATAACTCCCTTAGCAGGCATCTTTTCCAGTATCTCAGCCTGCACCTGTACAATTGTATTACATAAAAGTATCCCTGAGCCTCTGCTAAAGTACCTTCCACAAGTGTACAGTCACTCATTTCAGAGTTTGGAATTAAAATAGTCTTTAGCATTAAGGTATTACTTACAATCAAGTCACAGCTCCCTGCTGAACTACATTGCAGCACAGTAACTCAAAGCAGAGAAGTTTAATGAGGTCACTTGGCTACAAATCCAGTAACAAAGTTTTGAACAAATGTGCTCAACAGTCACGAGAAAACAGCAAAGTTACATTTGTATGGACAATAACTGAACAGTGGTTGCATTCTATTAACTCCCAGTTACTGAAGGAAAGCTACTCAAACAACTCAGACTGCATTTAGAGGTAGTGCTGGCATGATTAAAAACACTAGAAAAATCTCATTTTCGTAGCTTAGACTGCTTGTTATGCTCCTCCTAAAAAATATCCCAGATATTTGGATTAGAAAAACTCTAAAAAATAAAAAACCAAAAGCAGAACAACTGAAAGGAACTGGAGGGACAGGTCACTCTGTGAGGTACTACTAGGACAGGACTTGTAAAAGAGATTTAAGCTTCTGCTACTGGTACAGTTTGCCTCTGTGTGACATCTTCTCCCACTTGGGCAATTCATATCTTAATTTTTTTCTGATCAACAGCCTATGTTTTTTTTTTCAGGATTGTTTCTCACTTGCAGAGAATCATAAGTACAATTTTACACTCAAAGCTCTTACAAGGCAACACCATCTGATTTCTTGCTGAACCACATATGGTTTTCTGACTAGTTTCCCTTAATTTTATTTATTCACCTTTAATTTCTAAGTAGACACTTACCTTTCAATGCATTCCAGGCGTCCCACTTTGCTTTGCCTTTGAAGTCAAGCATACCAGGGCGATCTAAGAGAAAGGATAAACAGCACAATTAGTTTGCATGGTCTGGTTGCAGACAACAGTGACTCTCCCTGAAGGCTATTTAGCTCTTAACCGTGGTAAAAATAGAGTTTTATTTTAGCAACTACCTTCCTAACCTGCACTCAGAAGCCCACATGCTACTGCTAGCAATGGAAAAGCTCTCTGTCAAATTCCCTTAAGACAGCAGTATTTGAACACAAGAGCATCAGATGGTGCCATTTGGTTTCTCACAGTACTTTTTGAAAAGAATACTGTGGCATGAAAATAAACCTGATTAAAGAACATCAACTCTAAAGTTAAGTACAAGTGTCCTAAGGTCATGAAATGCACAAAGACAAGAAATAAAAAGTCAGAAATATACAGCTTAGAACATATTATCATCAAGTTAATGGGATGTTTCTAACAACGTACTTCCTTTGTTCTGTCATCCCATGGGTGTAGGCACTGAATTCTAACTCACTTCATTACAAGCCATGCTATAGCCAAACAGAGAACAGGGTTAGGTGTGCATGTGTATATGATTAGCCTTCATTTGAAGTCTATTCTGTTTTCACTTCCTGACTCATTAAATACAGTTCCTGGGACCATCAATTAAATAGGACTGATCAGTAGCCTGACCATTAGCTACAGTGGTCCTTTTGTGCTGCTCACAGAAATAGCTGGCAGCTGTACTCTCCAACACAAAAACCTATCAGCTTACTCTTACACAGACTGCTTTCCCAGCCAACTGAGCTATTGCTTCACAGCGACTTACAGACATGTTGGTGCATTAGCAGCTTTACAGCACCACTTCACTTTGGTAAACAAAATCAAATCACATCGAAATCAAGTTCAGTTCCTTCACTCCCCAGTGCTGTCTGTCGTAAGGGGAATAAATGACTACATACACCCACGCTTAGCACTTCCAGTATATTTCCTTGCCTGCTCTGAATTCAATCAACACTCAGTAACCTTCAGAAGCTACCAGCTCAGGAGGCCAGTGCTCCAATTAAATGCCCCTTTTCTTTCTAGCTCTGGTTTCTCAAGTACGAGACAAGGTCACTGGAGACAGGGTTCATTCTAAATGCTGCTCAGAGCCTGAGCTGAAGTGGCATCACAAGCAGCAGCAGGGATTTGGCACAGCACTTCTGCAGAGGTATTTCTACTGCAGTTCTTCCATGAAATTTGATTGCAGCTTGATACGTGATTGCGTAATATCTGATTGCAGCTTTTCCGAGTGTTTTCTCTCGTACACGTCCTGTGCTATTTTTCCACTTTAGTTTTCCAGTACTTCTTACAGCACTCTCGTTTACCAGCCTTCCTCCTACGCTCCTAACGCTGTAACCACAGACCTCGGCAGTTCGTCACGCTGTCAGCGTGCTCCCATTAAGCAGCATCCCCCGCTGCCTGAGGGAGGGCCCCGCACGTACCCGTGTTCACGTCGCCCACCGTGGCCTGCTTGTAGTGGCTGTACACGTCGAGCATCTCTTGGTCCGTAGGCTGCGACTTGAGCTGCTTCACCTCCTCAGCTGCCTTCTGGAACGCGGCCTGGGGGAGAAAGGCCCCACAGCAGGACAGGGGTCAACACCCAGAAAGAAGTAGGAGGGATGGAGGGAGGAAGGGACGCTCGCCCCGAGGCCCCTACCTCAGACATGGCGACCCTCCCCTCACGCCGCGCACCGCAGTTCTGCCGCGCCGCACCAACCGCCCTACCGCCTCAGCCCTCGCCACAGCAGCCCCTGGCCAATCCCAGCGCCGCGGCTAGCACGGAGCCAATCAGCGCTCGTAGGGGGCGGGGCGAATAGCGCAAAGAACCAATGCAAAGGCAGCGCTTCATGGGCGGGCTTTGGGGAGGCCGCCCACCTCGGCACTGGGCTTGAACATTGACCGACAACGGGGCGACCGGGAGTGGGGGGCGGGGACAGAGCGCCTCTCAGCCAATCCTGCGGCTCGGCTTGCGCAGCGGAAGCATCACCTTTCGGATGTGATTGGTGAAACTACGCAAGGGGGTGGGGCGGAGGGAGAAACCCGGAAGTAACGGCTGCGGCCCTGCGGTAAGGTTGGGAGCTGTTCTTCCGGGGACCGGGCCGGCCGCCATTTGTCCGTGGGTGTGTGAGGGGGCGGTGGAGGTGGGGCTGCTCACAGAGGGACGTGGGCTGGTGAAAGAGCCGTGGGAGGTTCTGCTCGCTGTTAAAGGAGTGTGAAGCACGTAGAGCCATTGTACATGCCTATCATTAGAAATGAACCCCGTTAATTGTGCTGTGGTATTCCAGGAAAATTATTTGCACGAATGTGTGGGGAGGTCTTCACTCCCGAAAGGACACGAGGAGGAACGTTGTGAAACGGCTCGGGGCTTTTTTCAGGGTATTAAGCTCTGTACAACATAAGCATATTAAAAAGGGCATGAGTACGTTCCTTTAGAGCCCAAAGGTACTCACAGGTAGAATCACCTGCAAGGCAAATAGTTCACTTGCACTTATCCCTAATATCTGTTTAACGGAGCCGGGTGCTGCACTCCACAGTACGCACACGTGCTGGGGCTGCTTCATGTGCAGTGCCAATAAAATCCCAGGTAACTGCATCAGGTTCTGCTACTGCTTCTGTAGCACTGCTAAAAGCACAGCCCTGAGAGGCACTGCTGCTCTGAACTGTCTCGCTGTGTTGTAGTCTCTCACCGAGGCTTAGCTGCACCTTGTTCCCCAGCTGTGCTCGTGCACAGAGGAAAGTCAATAATTCCTCTCTTTGATGTTTTTCCAGGTTATTTAAAGTTAATTCTCATGTCAGCAGAAAGCTCAACCGTCACAGTTCGCCTTGTTCGCTCCTTTGAGCACCGGAATTTCAGGCCTGTGGTTTATCATGGAGTTAACTTGGATCAGACAGTGAAACAGTTCATTGCTTTTGTGCAGAAGGGTAAGGGGTTGTTATTTATTTGCTTTTCCTTTTTGTTATTGCCCCTACACTAGAAGGCAAAGTGGAAAAAAATGTGGCAATTATATGGCTTTGGTAGAGATGCCAGATTTGTATTTTGTCCCATGTGCTCTCCTCCCTTGGATGAGGTTTTCCCCTAACAAGAGCTTCCACGGTCGGTGTGCCATGCCTGCATTTGAGGGCACTGCTCTGTCTGCCTAAATCCTCCAAGTGCTCCATCCTTTCTGACTGACAGACAAGGGCATTGCTACACTTGGCTCTATGCCTCAGGCTCCTTGAGAAGTACTATTCAGAAATTAACTGGGGAAAGTCAATAGACTTTACAGCCCTTTTGATCCATAGGAGTTGCACCACTATGTGGAATGTGGGAATGAAAGTCTGTTTGCTATTTGTGAAAAGAGAAGGAATAGTGAAAAATTGTTTTTGACACTGTGAGGTCTGCGTGCTTACTTCTGAGTTTCTGTCCTGGTCTTGAGCTTTATGGTGCACATTTACTTTTCTATGGGCCTTGTGTTTCCAGAGCCTAGTTGAAAGTGATGGCCTATCTAAAGCTGTTATCTACCAGCCTAGGTAGCAACTCATTAGTTAGGGTGTTAATTAATCTCACAGGTATATTTCTTCACATCTAAATGGAGATATTCAAAGTGTGCAGATCAACAGGCTTTGATTTTTTTGCGCAACGTCAGCTTAAACAAGTCTGGAACTGCTGTAACTGATCACATTTGAGCAACTTCTGGGATGTTGCCCTGGGCCTCATAGCTTTACTGTGTTTTCAGCAACTTCCTTACGTATAGACAGTGACTGGCATGGCTAGATCTTAGGATGGTTTTAGGAAACTACAAGCACTTTCAGAACATATGGTACAGCTGCAGTTATAAAAAAGAAAATTAAAAAAAAGCAAAAAAAAAACCAACAAAAAAAACCCACCCTCTTGCTTTTGATGTGTGCACTGTTGTAATTGATTGCTGAGACAAAACTGGTGTCTTGAGCCAGCTGTATTTCACAGATGGGTAGTACTGTTCCTGGTCCAAAATCCGTGTTTCCTTCCTGTTCTGTAATCTGTTTTGAAGGAGGAATCTGAGATAAGTTTCTAAGCTACTGCTGGACATTTCCTTTCAGCCACATTGCTGCTAAGTACCTGATAGCAGGTGGGCCTCACAAGGTCCTGGTTAAATGCCTAGATGTCACTGGGGAGGCTGTGCCTTGCACGTGGCTAAAGAGTTAATTTTCTGTTTGGGCTCCTTGCTGTGACTGGTTAGCATAACTGTGTTTGCTGAACAGTTGGGAATGATAGTTGTTAGGATGCTGCTGGTGTCAGGCAGAGAGAGGTGCTGAACTTTGGACTGTATGAACCTTTAACAGGATGTTTCTGGCAGATTTTTGAAGGATCATACTCCTGTGATCATAACCTAATTGTACTGAATTGCTGTCTGCATGGATCATTCTGTTCAGAGGGACTTCATGCTTGAGTGAAGTTAAGCCAATACGGACTAACTGTAGAATCTGAGCCAAAGGCTGTATTTCAGTATTTAATACTCAAAGAGTCTCCTGTGCTGAGGATTTATTCTGATGTCCAGGATGCGTGCATTGCACTTGTGCATTACTGAAATTTAAAAGAATCATTTCATTTTAACTTTGTGATTTTACTTTAACAGATGTACCTTCAAGAACAGGACTTCCTCCTCCTTTTAAAACTTATAAGTACGGTAGGTATTTTTTCTTGATTTGTCTCTAGCAAAATGTAGCTGTAATCTTTTATATCACTTTAGACAATTTAGGAGACAACTATTTTGGCATACTCATGCTGGTTGCAGTGCCTGCCTATATTTGCTGCTCTTGCCTTTGGGATTATACCTCCAGGACCTGCAGAAGCTGACCGTTGTTTTGAGCTTCTGCATTCATCTTTGAATTAGGCTGCACGCTGTATGTTCTCTGCTAAGTGATAGCAAAGTTTTTTGATGTTAATGTTTCTGTTAGTTTTATAAGCACCTTTAAGCTCTATTTTTACTTTACAGAGTAGCTTCTGACCTCAAACAGAACTACACTTTCAAAGCATTTATGCATATGTATTTCAGTATCTTTTTACTAATTGTGAGGTCAAAAAGGATCATGAAGCAGGAGCTTAAGGCAGGAGAAGGAAAATGTGTAAAGCTCATATTCTTAAGTAATTTACATATTATGAGGAACATTGCTCAGAGTAGATAAGAAAGCTCTTAAAAAACAGCTGTCAGAGTGAAATAACCTGGTATCAAATTTAGACTGAATCTATCCTCCTATGTAAAACTATGTTTGTGTTTCTTTGCGTGAAGCCTTGCATGATTGTGTGCAATTATCTGTGTGGGATAGACCATTCTTCCAAAATAAACTAAATTATTTCAATTCTTGGATTGTGGTAACTCAGACATCAGTCACATACCTCAGTTCAAAAGTTCTGAAATTTCCCTTGGAGATTTGCTACAAGTGATCATCTGTCTCCCATATTCTGGAGTTACATGCTTCTTTGTCTTCAGTGATTCAAAGAACTGACTGAGGAATGTACTTAATGCATGCAAATAGCAGTTGATTTTATTGGCCTATTAAAAAAAAAAAAAAGCCAAGCATTTCATTCTGTGTTCTTGCAGATAGCAGATGGTATGAGATGAAAACAGAAGTTAGGGGTTAAGATATACAATTGTCAGCACTAAGGAGTTGAATATTATTGTTTTTAACGTAATACTTGATGTCCTAAAATCTATGCAACTGCAACTTTGAATTTGGAGGTGCCCTTCCTCCCCCGATATCTTCTGCTTTGTGTAGATGAGGGAGTCCCATCTAGGGCTGCAGTTACGTGCCTGATGCTGCCTGTCCTTGCTGTTAGTTCTTTCATCACTTTAAGTTTTGCCCCGAGCATATGTTGTGGCTGAGAACCTGATCGTGCTGCGTAGGACTGAGCATAATGCAGGTAAAAAAACATTGCAGAACTTTATAACCTGTTAGACAGGTCAGAGGGGGCCTATTTCTGTGGGATGGTGCCAGCTATGCTGAAATTCTCACACAAAAAAAAAATCAAGTCCAAGTTCCTCACCTTCCCTGTAGGCTGTCAATTTTCCCTCTAGGTTTGTGATTTTGGCTTCTCTTGTGCTCTCCTATCTCTGCTGTATTTTGGTGATGAAAGAGCAGTAAGACTTTTGCATGAATAGTACTAGTAAAAGTTAGATTTTTTTTCTACTTTGTTTGGTAGTGCCAGAAGTCTCAGTTAGACCCGATTGTTTCTCATCTTAACTGCTTTGGCTTCCACCTCTCCAGAATCCAGCAGCTCTTCATTCTCTTGATCTCATATATTCCATCATCACCTTTTTCCTCATAGTTTGGTGCTCTGACTTCTATCTCTGCCTATGACTTTCAGATTTCCTCTTTGTATCTTGGTACAGATTTTTCTTTTATTTAGAGGAGAAAAGTTCTAGGCCATCTTCTCAGCTTCTTACCCTGCCGTTATCTCCTTTTCACTGACAACACTGGCCTAAGTGCCATCTTATCTCATACGCAGCTTCTCCACTTTTTCCCCCCCATAAATATGGAACAGTATGGTTGATATTTCAGAGACAGAAGGCCGCTTTTTACCTATTGCCATGAAGGATCTGTTACCAGAAAAGATAAAAAAAAAAACCTGGGAATACGAGTAAATTGGGATGAAACAGCAAAAGCAATTGAGAGAATGTAGCTAGGAAGAGACTGCAGTTTCATCTCTGTGACAGTTAGAGAAAGCATTTAATAGCTCAAATGAGAACACAAAGATGTAAGTAAAATACAGACAGTAGTTCAGAGAACGACTGTGCCAAGAGCAGTAGAAGAGGAAATGTGCCAGAGTAGATCTAGAAGCTTAAAACTCAGAGGTATATTTGCTGTGGTGGAATGGTTTCATGAAAATTGAATGTTTTTGCTGTGATTACCTAGTCTTTTTGCAATGCTTTAATGCAACACTGCACAGAAGTATCACAGGTAAATACAAAGAGGGTGTAGAAAGAAAGGAGAAATTGTGCATTTTAATGGAGAAAGAACTTGCTCAACGCATTTTCTACCATGGGTGCTTTCTTTGTGGGAAGAAAGATTTTGAGGAATGATCCAAAGTGGTCAGGTTACTGTGTCTTCATCACTTGCTTCCTACCCACTTAGCTGTGGTAGCTGCCAGCACATTAATGCTGTTTATCCTGCCCCAATTGCACATGTAAAACCTGTTCAGTTAGAACACCCTAACTGGCATTTTATTTGACATATGTATATTTTGCTGGCAGTTGGGATGGCTACTTAGTTATTGTAATTCAGGCAGTAGACAGAAGCCCAATAAGTTGTGGTGCCTTAGTTCTGGAATGACTGGTTTAAGGCTGGCTGCGGGATCAGAAAATCAAAAGGTTTCCTCTTCCAGACTGAATATGTACAATTGTTAATAATAAAGGATTTTTTCAATCATACCCCTTTTTTACTTTTTTCTTCCCTATGTATAACTTTCAGCGCTGCCTGCACATTAAGCCTTATTTTAAGAAAACCTGTTTTCTTTCAGATACAATGAAGATTATTCACCAAGCTCACAAATCTAAGGTATGGCTATTAGCTGCTTTCTTCCCCTTTTACCTGCTTTAATGCAGTCAGACCTCTGCACTGTAGAACAAGACTGGAACAGACACTAAATTCTTATCTTTGTGTTCCGGTTCTCTAATTTGTAGACTGGTGATCTAGTAGTGAGTTTGGAAGATGATGACAAACTGATTTTGAAAGAAGACAGTACACTGAAAGCAGCTGGAGTAGGTATGAGGACACTTATATTGACTGAAGGTGGTGTTCATTGTGGTTGTCATTAAACTGATAACTGGCTGATTATGTTTGGATAGCCTGCTGAAAAGTAAATGGTATTCGTGGTGCTCTTTACACTACTTGATAATTATTCTGGGAAGAAGGCAGGATAATATACATTCAAATCACTGAACTGAGGGCAGCAGGTATCTGCACTCCAAATGTTCAGAATGCAAATTGTGATTTTAGAAGGTATGCTTATAATTCTGCAGAGAGTAATTTTAAATGATTGGCAGATAGGTTATTAGTACCATGTCTGCTTAGTCTTATCAGTAACATTTAAACTGATGTTTTGGTTAGTAATGTAAGTAGTGGAACCAATACGGAATAATGAAATAAGATTAGATTTGTTTTAATGTGCAACATACAGCTCTTGATAGTCAGATTGCTTGGGAAAGCTCAAGTAATGTCATTTAGAGAATGTGCTGAACATAGCATGAAGTTGAAGCTTGACCTGATTTCTCACATTTTGACAGGGGATTGCATATAGGGCATGTCATTTGGTAATAATGTAAAGAAATGTCTGTCATGATGAAATTGATGGTCCCTGGATGTCCTTTGGGCTTCTCATAAACGTGGCTGAATGACTTTGTGTCAGCAGGGCACTTCAGGGAATGTAGTTGCATTCCACCTTGATATGGACACATGCTCTTTTGATTGTGGTTTGCCTAGCTGTGGTGCTTAACTCCCTGCACTCTAAGTGCAGAGGTGACAAAGAAAGCTCCCTCCTCCTCCTGAAGCCCTCTGATTGCTTCCCAGAAATATATATTTTTTTTTCCTCTCATGGGTCTCTTGGCTCTTTTGTCTCATATGGTCTTAAAGGTTTCAAGGAGTGGAACTTCTGCCATTTGTCCATCTACTGTTTTTGGTCATATGGGGGGGGGGGCCTCTAATGTTTTTCTCTGCACCTCCCTCAGTATGCCTTTCCCAAGTGTTGCCATCTTTTCTTAAACTAAACCAGACATTTTCATGTGGGAGAAAAATAGTTCCTCAGGAAGGAGGATTATTGGCACTCAAGCCTTGAAGATTAGTAGTCTAGCTAGCAGAAGCTTCATTTAAGCATGATTCTTATCTACCTAAGATGTAAGAGGCAGTACAGCTCAGGAAAGGGACTGATGACAGCACTAGATGTTACATTAGAGCTGGCATTATCCAGAGCTGTCCACATTCAAAAAGGCGTTAACAAATATTTGTATGCATCTTTGTAACTAGAGTTGTAGCTACAACAGTGAAACAGTTCAATGTGATCTCAAAACAAGCATCAAAACATCAAGGTGAATATTGTACTCAAAGAAAATTGGAGGAGAGCTGATTGCTCTGTGCCTGCATACAAAGAGTAGTGTTGCTTACTAAGAGAAGGAAACAATTTTGGGCACTATACAATTTTGATATGTTGCAGCATACCTTGACCAGAAAATTAGCTAAATTGGGCATGGGGTCTTTGTAGTGAAATCTCAAAGCAATCCTGCCATGAGAAGTGGAAGATAGGAAACCAGGGAAGTGAAGCATAATGCATGCACCATTAGTTGCCATTTTGTACATTTATATCAGTAAGACTTAAACCCTCCTATTGACATATTATGTTTTTTCCCTTATCTGGTCTGGATTAAGATCTTCTAGAATAAAACAGGTTCTGTTAGAAAACCTGGTGCAGACTTGCAGTAGATCGATCATTCTTGGTACTTCAAAGGGTTAGACTAGAAGAGTTATAAGTTATGAGGACATTAGATAAGTATCCTTAGAAAAGACTCTGTGGTCATTGTTATTACAACTATGATTTAGTCAGCAAAGTTAAAGCTTGCTTTTTTTTTTAGAGTGGAGTATGCAAATAAAGTGTTGAGTATTCATTGCAAACAGTCTTGACTATTTTCTAATCGAGATTCTAAAACCCCTCTGCTTTTTCTTTTTTAAAGGCAGGCAGTCTTCATTAACTCCAGGTTTAATTTATAAAACGAGCATAGAACTTATTGGCTCAGCACCTTAAAGGAATCCACATTTAATAATTGTGAAGGCTTTCCATCAGATTTGTCTCTGTTCTGAATTAGTAATGCTGCTGACTTATTGTTTTAGAAGAGGAAGTCCTTGACCTACTGAGTTGAAAGAATTGTGACTGCTCTGAACCTTTGTGGGTCCTTTAGCTCTGCCATATCCCCTGTGAATAATTAGAGGTATTTGAAGGTATTGCTGGAGAAGCCAATTTGTGTCTTTCACTTTGCATATTGTTGAAGCCTCATGAATTAATCATCAGCAGGGCAAAAAATTAACTTCTTCAGACACACATTTTGATGGGTCATGAGGGAGAATGTAAAGTGATCTGTAAAATATTCTACTGATCCTCTAAGTATTAGATTATTACACCTACAGGCTAATTTCATAGAAGAAAATAGTTTCTTTTTCTTCCCTAAAAGACAGATATACAAAAAAGAGAAAGTTACGCTTCATTATTTTCCTGGCATGTGAAGGCATTAGAAATGCAATCACTTATTTTGCTGAATGCAACACAGATAATTCTGTAGTCTACATTGAACAAATCTTGAGAATCTTGTTTATGTACTTCTGTGTATTCAGCTTCTCATTCTTGTAGAAGAGTGAAGCTGCACATTTAGCACTGGAATCTCTTTAGTAAAAATACAAGGTGGTGGGAGGAGGAAAGTGCTTGGTGATTTATAATTGTCTTTGACCAGGAAGTCACCAATTGTCTTCTGAGGTTCCAAACAGCTGCTTGTTGGTGGTGGTTCATTGACTGGTGTGCTAAATCTTTAATTTTTTATTTGTTCTAGCAAATGAGACCGAATTAGCATTCTTCTGTGAGGAAGATTACAGGAACTACAAAGCTAATCCTGTTTCAGCCTGGTGAAGATCCCAAGAGACTGTTTTGTTTTCCCATACTTGTTGTAAATCCTACTTGCCCTGCTTAATGACTTTTTCTTTAAAAGATCAATAAATCCTTGAGGATTGCTTTGCAAACAGTGCAATTCCCTTCCTATAGAAATTAATTTCTGCCAATATGCTGAGACTGAGAGAGGGAAGGCTGGGGGGCGTGCATGGCTTTTTTTTTTTCCCCTTTCATATTTCTTTTCCCTTTGCTGGTCTTTCACAATGGAGGCTGTACAAATGCTCTGACCTGTGGCACACATTCTTGGTATGATCCTGCAGTGTAATGTCAGCTCCATATTGAGATTATACACCTCACAGTAAAACCCCCTTTTAGCAGTAACTTCTAATGAAAATGGAATCTTTTTGTGACTGTTTTAGAGAGCTTGACAAGAGAATCTCTGTGTTTCAAGTAACAGATTTACTCCACTCACTTTGTTTGGACTCTTTTGTTTGAGTGGTGCAGACAGGCAAGCATTTTGGGCTCTCTGCTGGTGAAAGCTTTCTTTTATACTTTCTCCCAGCCCTCTTTAGCATGCTGAAACAGAAAATAACTGTGCAGAGGCTTTTGTGCTCCAGGACCAGCTTACTTGTTACTACACTGCTTCATGAGGATACCTTCTCATTCGAGGTAGCAACATGAGTTCTGCCAGGGCTTCACTACAGAAATAGCAGTCGGGCATTGTTCCAAGTAATCTCAAGGACCAGGGTCTCAGTTTTAAGAATAAAATCCAAATGATTGCATTTTTGCATGGAAAAGCCAAGCCTGCACAACAGATGTCTGAAAGAGTGGGATTGATTCTTTCCTGCTTTCCAAGCACCAAATGCTCTGTTGCTATCTGTTAGTTCTTGGTAATTCCAGACTTTCCTGGAATTAACCAAATGAAGAATGGCTAAATTAAGAACAAGAAAAAACAATCTTGCATCTAGTTTATAAAGACAGTTACAAAACTCCTTTCCAGGCGTTTGCCAAGATGGGACTGTATCTTTAAGCCTTGCTTCACTGAGATAGAAGAGATTCTGGCTCTCTGCCTTTGCTCTGCTAAGTCAAATGAGACCTTATGCAATTGCTTTAGGCCCATGCATCTACCTTCAGTTCTGGGTCAGAGCTGACAACACCATTTCCACTAGAGACTCTCCAGAGAAGTAAGTTTACAGTTTCCTTGAGCTTTGATTGTTATTTTATTATTGACATAATAGCAAAAGCAGATGTATGAGTTCCAAAGCTTCTAAATAAAAGTTCTTTTTGCTTTAGATGTAGGGCCAATGCATTGTTCCCACCTCATTTTCTTCATCTTTCCTGACAACTCTGTAGCTCAGACTGGAGACCTTTCAGGTAGCTGCTATTACTTAATGTAAAACAATGGAAAGTGCAACAAGACAGCAAAGCAACAAGATCCCAGACCACAGCAAGCAAGGATCCACTCAGACTTGACAGAAATAGCCACAGAGAAAAAGAGAAAGAAGCTGCTTACCTTCAGAAGGCCTGAATAGTCCTCAGGTAGGCAAGGATCTCCAAACTAGAAGCCCTTACCTGGCCCCTACCAACCCTTAAATGAGGTCTGAGAAGGGATGGAGCCAGGATCCACCCCTTCTGGTCACTCAGGAGCATTATGTGCACCTGAGCTCCCCTGGGTTGCCCCTGCATTCCCACCAGGTGCTCAATCACTGGTTCATGCCATTAACTTACTGCTTCAGATAGTGTTATTCTCTTGTGAAAGAGGTCTGCCATATTGTTGTCTGCTATTAAAAAGGAGATTGTATCTTTATCTTGTAAGCAGACCTATATCACTGTGTTCTCTTGGCATTGAAATGTTGATATGCATGCTCTAATGAATTTATGGAGAGAGTTTATAATGTCCCTCATCTTTCAGTCCAGACCTCCTTTCTCTTGCTGGTCCCCAGTCTCCAGATGAGTTTTGTTCTGCCAGATTTACAATACTGATTGTAGCTGTGTGGGAAGTAGATGGCATACTGAAGAGGGTGGTATCTTGGACAGTGATGACTTTCAGCATCCTCAGGCTCTTTGAGCAAAGATTGCCACTGCTCTGCTTCTGTTGTGGGAATTTTAATTTGGTCTCCAACCCTTTCGAACAGATTTGAATTGGTTTTGTGATCCCTTCTCTTTAAGGCATTGATGTTTGAAAATTACCAAATGTCAGTGTCCTTTCTATAGTTAGAGCTAGTACAGTTACAGGAGTTCAGTGTGACACTGAGTGTGTTGCAGTGAAGGAGCAATTCTACAACATCAGCAAGAAAACTGTAAATGCTTTAGTGCAGACAAAGAATTGTGTCTGTCACCCTGGAGTTTCTCTTTCCAAGGGAAGAGTTAAAGCAGTGCTTTGTGCTCTGTTCTCTCTGGCAGTGGCACTTCATGCACTCCTTTCTGCAGCAGCACAATAGAGCCTTTTGCAATGCCCTCAATGACCATCTTTTAAAATGGATTCTTCCTGAAGTGAGCTTCTACTTTTTAAAGTAATACTTCTTACAAAACAAACAAACAAAACCAAAGTGTCCTCAAGCCACCACAAAACCATAGATAATAACAGAGAGCTTTTTAAGATGGATTTTGTTCAATGCTTTGGGTGGGATATGGTATCGCAGTTTTTGTCCTTGTATCAAAATGGGTTGATTCCAAGGGATTGTACACTGAATGAAATCTGGGAACACTGGCTAAATTACTAAAGACTGTTGCCTGTGTTGTCATGAAATCCTCTGTATATTAAAGGAAACCACCCACACAGTTGATACCATGCTTTGTTAACCTGGCAGAGGCCTTAAACAGCGTTAGTTCATGATTGCTGTTGAGTACAGGTGACTTCTCCACGATGTATAGTGGGATAGATTGCATAGCTTTACTGTTATTCTTAGACATTGTGGCGTTAATAAGGACTGCTCTTACATTATGATGTCCTTGGACCATTTCACCATCCTTTTTATCAACAAAAAGAGCAGTATCCAGGGTGGATGCTGAACTGAGAGGCATCTTCTCGTTGGTTATAGAAGTGTAGCAGGGGAAAGAGGTCAAACTAGAAGTTGGGGAACTACAATGCTTCTCAGAGATCCAGGACCACTTCAGAGACTGGAGTTCTGGTTAGGAGGCATGGATGACTAGCTGCTAAAGGGGAAGAGAGGAAACTGGGAAAGGACTTATCCTGAGCAGGAGGAAGAGGTAACTGTAAGTGAGCAAACAGAAAATCTTGAATATACAGCTCTTGTGGCTTATATACAGACTAAAATAGTGCCACTTTTTATACCACTAAGGGTATGAAAATAGTGTTTTTAAATCATTATGCATTTCAACATTTTTTTAGAAGTGAATGCAGAAATGGATGTTTTCTGCATGGTGGGGTTTTGTTTTATGTATGTATGTATGTATTTATTTATTTATTTTATTTTTCTGGCTCTGATGTATTGTACTTTCTGCAGGTGCTTTTGTGTAGTTTCCTGTCTGGATGTAGTCAAGTTGTTCCTTGAAGATGCAAGAGCAAAGTACTTGTTGGCACAACTGAATGAAATGCTGCCAGTGACACAGAAGAGTCCTCAGAGATCACCACTGTGAAAGTTGGGGAACTGCTTTATCTGATGAAAACGTTCTTAGAGTTGATCCTGAGATAAGCTGTAAGCTGTGATGTTTCTCTTTCATTCTGAGTATTCAGCACATCCCCATGGATTGTTCACTTAAAAATGAACTTGCAGGTCACAGTCCATCACTTGACACAGCGATGACAGGACATTAGTGGTTTCTGTCCTTGGGAGCTAAGAAATCCTGAATGTTCAAAGAACAAGAATGGGAAAACAGAACATCTGATACTCATTCTTGGTCTCGTAAGGCTGATATGATCTTGGCTTTAGAGGCACTGGCAGCTGGCTGGAGGCATTAAAAATGCTTAAGGCAAGTGCACGCTTCTGCTTATTGAACAATCTGTTGGACTGAGCTCAGCCTTGCTGACTGGCACCACTTGGCACCAGATCTTCCTTCCAGGATTTCCTTCTTGTAGTACTACTGCAGGGCAAGGATTTGCAAATGAGTAATGAGTCAGCCAGATACGGCCAGCAGATAATTTTGCCACTCTTCACATTAAGAAGGCACTGATTTTTTTTCCTGCTACCTACTTTCCCACCATGATGTTGGAGAAGCAGACACGCTTTGCTTGTTTTCCCTGCCACTTCCCCATTTGTGCTGCCATCTCTGCTTATTTACAGTACGTTAGTGGTTTAGTGCTATGCAATAGCAGTGTTTCCTGTGGAAGTGAATATACAGTTTTAAATTAGTGAAGGAATATCCTTTGAAATAAAGAAGAGACCTCTGTGGTGTAGCCAGTTGTGCACAACAAAGGATCTTTTGTTGCTTTACGAGAGGACTTGCACAGGACTGCACTGTCCACTGGTCAGTGAAAACAAAAGTGTTTTTATTATAATGCTTTGTATCTTAGAAGGAAAAGGGAGAGAGGTTGCATGAGAGATGCAAAACTCCAATAAAAAACTGGGACCTATTGCCATAAACCATCTCTGACTGCAGGGAAAGCCACCAGATGTCAGCACAGCCTGCTCTTTCATTCTCCAGAACCCGTGTAAGCCAAGAGAGTGAATATGTAGGAAGAGTGCTTATCTGTGAATTGGTTTAGCCTGCAAAAGTCTGTGCTAGGGCTCTGGTGATGAAAGCTGAGACTTTCCTTGCGGAAAGTGTTTCTTTTTATATTAAAATCAAAGAGCGGCAAATTGAACTGGTATCAGTGCTTAAATTCCTCTTGTTAGAGAGCATCCTTTGCAGAGCCAGTTCCAGCGTGTCTAAATCTTTGCATGCTGTGAGGAGGCATTTGCAGAACATTCATTTGAGGAATTGTCTGGAAAAGATCAGCGTTAATTTGCTGAGGTTTTGTAAAGTAGGCTTTAAATATGCCATTTTTTTTTTTTTAAACACAAGGAAAACCACCCGGAACAGGCACACATGCAAAGCAGAGCAAAAATCCAGCAACACAGCTTAAGCACACAACAAATATGTCCTCCATGCTTCTGACTCTAAGCTCCTACTATTCCTTTTAGGGCAAGGGATGAAGAGAACTTTGCACTGTGCCACGCTTTCTGAGCTGTGATGGGCTGAGATGGGAGATGAGTTTTGGAGCCCAAACCCAAACACTGTGCAGAGCATTATGCTTTGAATGATTGAAGCATGCATAAATGCTACCTGGTTGCAAGGGTGCCTGCTGTGTGTGTGGTGCAGGGTGCCTGGGAGGTGTTGTTCCCACTTCTCCTCCTCCTGCACAGCACCCGGCTGTGCTTCACTGAGAGCTCCCCTTGAAGGCTGGCAGATGGCTGAAGAGCAGAGGTGGGTGGGTTTTCGGGTTGGTGATGGAGCATAAAAGTCACGTCTTCCTGTAGGTATATTTCTGATCAGATACGGATTGTATTTTTGTTTGCTGACTTCTCTTTCTCTGCTGGCAGTAGGTTAATCTCTTTGTGGTAGGCCAAAAGCGAGCCAGAAGTATGAGTTTCTGTGGGTGGTGAGCACATTCAAGAGCTCAGTATGACAGTGTGGGTTAAGAATAGAATTTATCTTCGTGTGTCCAGTTCTGTCCTCTGGCAGGTGACACAGTGCTGTGTACCAGGAATGGCAGCAAGGACCGCAAGAGCACGTCTGTCTGCTCTCATTTCACAGCTCGGAAAGGTTTAATCCTGCTTGCCAGGGAGTCAATAGGCCCAATGTCCCAACATAAGAAATCATGTTCACAGTGTGTTAATTTTCTCTTTGTTCTAACCTTCAAACATAATCTTTAAGGGCAGTTTGGGAAGCCTCTTTGCTTTCATGGATCGAGATGATTTAAGTGGAAGGTATGGCAGCAGTCTGTTTTTGACCAGACTTTGAGGTCACACCTTTGGCTCTGTGCATGCATTTGGCATCCACCCAACTGGAGCACATCTGTTGCTTTTAGAGTCAAATCAGCAATCTAGAAGTGGCAGCCTCATATCCTAACAGTATTATGGCAATTTCTCCATGCTTCTCCTGTCCCCACATGGAAGGAACCTGGTCTTCCAGAATGTGGCCTTGAATCTCACACAGTATCTTTGTTTTTGAGACAGCTACATAGAAGCAGCCTTCTGGTTGTGGATTGCTGTGTAATCCAGCAGGCTGGCATGCAGCACCAGCAGCTGAAGCTAGCAAATTGAACATCAGGTACGGGAAACAGATAACAAGAATAACTAACCAGCTGAATAGCAGCTGCAGTAGATCTCCCACTGCTGAGGTTTCTAAATCTAAAGCAGATTATCTTTCTAGGGAAATGGCTGTAGTTCCACTTCAAGTCTTTGAAAGATTCCTCTAATACTGTGGCTTGAATTATGTGATCCTTCTGCCTGGCTGTACACAAGTTATTTTTAGGCTTTGAATAAGAAACTCCTTTGCATGCTGTGCCAGCAAGAGCTGTCTCTTGTCACAGATGGCATCTTCCTGCTGTGTACTGCCTGCTCAGCTTTGGAGTGGGCCTGACTGCCTGTGCAGAAACTCTGAAAAACTGACGCTTCTTATTAAGGTGTAATAAACAGGTAAAAGAAAATTGTCCCCTTCTAACAAATCTCAAAGCTGAGGCACAGTCTGCAGATCCCACTGGCTCACTGTGGGACATTTTGAGCTCAGGGATTTACCAGTCTTTTGCTGCTACTCGTGGCAGCTCACACAGTGGTGCCAGCCATCTTGGAGATCCTGGAGGAAATACATGGCACAGAGGTGCTGAAGCGGCCTCATCCCTCTAAAGATTTAACTGGAGTTTGATATATCACTTTGTAAGTTAATCCCTGAAGAGCAAGAAACCAATTGCACTGTTAAAAGCCTTGCATTATAAACCAGAAGGAGTGAGGGAGCTGTACCTGCAGAGGTTAAGCTTCTGCACAGGAATTTAAATGAACTCATTAAAATCAACTTACAAATTAGCTCATTAAAATGCAACGCTGCAGATCCAGAAGTTGGTTGATCTGGCGTCCCACTTCTGTGAGGAAGTGATTTAAGAAACGGAGAACAAAATGATAGTGTTAAAACTCCTTTTTTTCTTTCCAGTCCCATAAACCTCATTGGGATCTCCCTCTTCCTCAAGCTCTGTATCAACAGCGCTTCCAGTTTACTGAATGAAGCTATTTTTGTTCCCATGCTGCACCTGCTGTGTAATACCTCGTGTCTTGAAATATAGGTCTGTATGCACTTAAGTATGCATAGCAGCTCTGTAATACAGCCCTTGGCACGTTGGGTCACAGCAAGGATCATCTTCACTTACCTTGATAGCAAGAACCTACCTGCTGGTGTGCTCTTCTCTGGGTCATTACATTGCACATAAGCCCCTTACTCTCTCCCATTGAATTAATGGCATTGTTTAGTTGGAGGGGGTGAAAACATCCAAATGAGTTCAGTTTTATAGACTTGTTCAGAATATCTTTTATGTAGCTAGGGAGACCAGTAAAACTGGCCTTACAGCTCTTCAATTGGTCCTTACAAATCACAGAGGCACATTGTAGGCAATACAGAAAATAAAAATATAAAGAATTTACATTCCAGCTACATACTCTGCAATAATATATATGTTTCTGTGTGTGCATACGAGCAGAGAGACAGAATTTCTAAGTATAAAAACAATTCACTGAGAAATTTCAAGCTAACCTCACTGAATCCCCTCTACACAAAATTGCGTAGGGAAATGAGCATTGAAAACCACCTCAAACTACAGTATTCCAGAATCACAATAAATTACCCAAACTCCCGTATCAAAGGTTTTAGAGACCAAATGCCTACAGAGGGCACCATGTGAAATGCAGTTCTGCACTTAGAGGAATTGGTTTCAGTCTTTAAAAGACATGTGACTGGCTGGCCAATATGTTGGCACAGGCATTACCTGGGGCTGTGTGATGGACCATTTTATAGATGATGTGGGGCTGTGGGGATGTTGAGCTGACTCATCTGCCACAGGTTGGCATCTGGCTGGAAAGAAACGTGCTGCTTCACGAGTAGTGCCTTGCAGTCTGCCTGTGTGCCCAGCTCTATTTCTGCTTGTGAAAAATGACCCTTTGCCATCAATGGGAAGGACATATGTGTGTGAAAGTTGTGTAAATAAAGCTGAAGTGCAACCCTTGTTCTGCTGGGCAAAATGGTGAGTCTTCGGCCTTGAAGCATTCTACAATAAAACCACACCTTCTTCTTTGAATACAAAGCCTGCGTAATGCTTGTTCCTTTCTGTTCTATGTTTGGCCAACAGGCAGTTGTTTTGCCTGACCTAAAGATGTGGGAACCTTAGCTTTTTCCTTTTTTTAAAGACATTGGAATACTTTATTTTAAATATAAAATGTGCAAACTTGTGCTTTTATGTTGACTTTGCTTGTTGATGAAACAGAAGAGAAGCTTGCTGAATCCAATTTTCCCTCAAGCATGAGTTATATTGGAGTGGGTGGAATTATACTCGTGGAAGGGTATCAAATCCACATGGAAACTTAGGCTAGCATTCATCCACATCTAAATAGTGCTGCACAGTCAGTCCTCTTGGTGAGTGATTCGATGAGGTGCTGATCTGGGTGAGGCTGTGGAGGTGGATGAGGAAACCTGCATAACAGCAGCTTTCTGAAAGGGACACTTTCCCATGTCCCTTCCCTGTGTTGCCAAAAAATTAATAATCAGCTGATTGTGCAGACTTGGCATTTCCCTCATGCCGATTTCCTTTTGCTCAGTGTGAAGAGGTGTTGGTTGGAGACTTTACTGTAAGCCTTATGCAAAACCTAAAACCCCTCAATATCATTACTGGCAGCTTGAGCAGTACTTGGAGAGTATTACTCACTGTCATCATTTGAAGCTAAACAGGGAATTCTAAAGTTCCTCTGTCTACGAATCATCCGGTTTACAAGAGCAATGTTGGCTCAAAGAAGGGCATACGTGCCTCAACGTTGATCCACGTTTTCCCATTTGTGTTAACTGGTCTTATAAAAGGTGCTTTTTGGTCCCACAAGCAACACCTCACTTGATGCTGATGGATGTTCTTCAAGGCAAAGCTGAACACTGAGTGGTGCGTTTACTTAACCCCAAGGAAAGTAGGCTATTCCAGCCATGTCCTCATGTCTGGTCTTGCTGAGGTAGTCTTCTTGTGTCATCTCGATTGCTTGCTTTTAAATGAGCTTTTGTGAATGGCTGTCCATTCTCTACATGGATGATTTGGATGTCCAAAACTGAAAGAATTATTCTGATACAGAGCAAGAGCTTGAAGGAATAGAATGTGAAAGGTAGCAAAGGAAAGTAGGGCACAATGCTTGCCCTGGACATCATCCAAAGCATGTGTGAAGTCAGAAGAGAAGCATTTGATACATGCTTTGTGGTCTAGTAAGTACTTTTTAAGGTGCAAAGCAGTGCATGATGGTGCCCCAGATGTGCAATTCCTGTATTTTCATGCTGTGGTCAAGACTCACCGGTTCCTTTGCAAGAAAGTTCAAAGACCTTATCACTGCTGGTGAAACCAGTGGTTTTAGAGCTGCTGTTCTGTTGTCTAAGCAGACATGTTCAGGTGACAATTATTTCTAAGAGCTTCAAACTGTTATTTAATGTAGGGCTTTGATTTCCTCTGTGAAATGTTGTGAAGTGGCACATTTTTTTTCTTCAGTCTTTCCATCAAATACTGCCTGAAACAGATTGGGTAGAACAGAGAACATACAGCAGCAGTAATTGTCACCTCAGAGATAGCAATGCAGATGGGGAGTGAGGGAGTTAGGGACATCCCTCTTTTCAAATGCTTTCATAATGATACCAAAGGTGGTTTATTTCTGCAGCCTATAAACATGCACCAGATATAGCCTACAGGACCAGAACTGCTGCCCATATCTGAGAAAGCAGATACTTGGATTTGCTGTCAGGTTTGGATACCTTTACTAAAACGTGCAGGCACTACGTAACAGGGATATTGTTCTGCTTATGTGGCTAGTTCATTAAGGAAACCAAAGCCAGGGAGAAGTTGTGTTTCTAAAGCTCACTGCTTAGGTTGATCCAGATGCTCAAGAAGCAGGATGTCTTCGCTGTCAAAAAGCCCAGAAAATCTGTGCTCCTTCATATTTCAAAAAAAGAACAAAAACATTGACATTCATGAGGGTAGATAAGGAAGCAACAGAGAAGTACTGCTGTAGAGTTGCCAACCAGCATCCCCAGTGACAGAATCCTCACTCTTCCACGTATATTAGCGTTGCTAGCTCAGCTTTCACGGTGATCTTTAAGGCAATATTTGTCCTAGCAAACCAGCAATATAATTTAAATACCACTGTCTAAACTAGTTTCATGGTAGTCCATTTTCTAAAGTCACCAGACTTTATTATTCACCCATGATATAATTATACCAAAACACACATATATTTAAGAAACACCTTTATAGAAACGTTGATAGTGCTTTGAAATCCTCTGCCACCCCTGGGGTTCCATCAGACGTTGCTAGATGTCTCCCCGCTCGAATACTCCCCTGTTGCGCTGGGCAGGACAAACTTGACATACCTCCCCTTCTCCCAGCCCCTCCTGATTCGCAGGAGTCTGTGCTGGATGCAGGGCAAACTGAAGGCGACTTTTGCTAGGATCACAGTACATGGGACGAGCAGCGTGAGGGTGTAGGTGGGAGGCAGGTAGAACTTGTACTGGTTCTCATCGAAGGCCCTCGACCAGCCGTACGTGAGGGTGTGCAGGGTGCTGACGACCAAGGCAATAAATCCCAGGGTGGACTGAAAGGAAGAGAAACACAAAGCAGTCAGCAGAGGGCCTCGTGCCTGTTTTTCCCCTGTAAGAGGATTCAGTGCAGAGAAAGCTGCGAGTATTCCTGTTTCTTTGATAGAATAAAATGCAACTGGAAACCTGCTGTCACCTGCAGGAAAACTGCAGTGTGCCAAGATAGAAGTCCTCAGGTTGGAGGTGAGCAACAGCCCTGATGGGTTTCCTTCTCTGTCCTAGACACGGGTGTTGGTTTGTGAGTGGAACTGTGAGGCTGCACGATGGACTAAGTCCTTGGAATTGGGAGTCAGGAGCCCTTTGTCCATTGAGGGAGGCAGCAAGAACGTAGCAGTGCTCTGCAGACCAGAACGTGCCCCATATTCAGCTGAGACCGTGGCTCCCAAGCATTCATAGAAACAACATTTCACCTGAATATTCCAAGATCGCTGAGGATTGTTCTCAAGGGGGATTTTAAACTACGGTCCCCTTGCAGGTGGTTTTCTACGTGCATCAGAGGTGGTGGCTCTGAGCTCATCTCAGGCACAAGCCCTCCCTAAGGGCCACCAGCTATATTTTCAAGCACGGATGCAGTACATTGTCATCCACATCGTCAGCCAGTCAAGTACTTATCTTACTGGTTTTGATGGTTGATAAACCATTTTAAAACCCAGATAACTTTGAAATGTGTACTAGTTTGTTGTTAACAGCACAGATCAAGGCTCCTCTACCCTTCAGAGTGAATTTCTGAAGCAGCTGAGTGGAGTGAGCAGACAAGGAAAGAAGATGCCTAAAATATGCCCCATATCTATGCACTTTACTTTTACAGCATCTCTCTGACCATCACATGGGTGTCTGTAAGCCCTGCCAAGTCAGGGAGCTCTTTCTGTGTTGTACCAGCACTCCTCAAGGTCATTCCCAGAGCCAGCAGCAGTCCCACAAACTGGGCCTATTATCCACCTGAAAGCCATATCCAATTCCTCAGCCCAAGCAGCAAGCCCAAAAGGGCTCAACATCTGCTTCATTTGGAAAATGAAGGAGTTCGCTGGGATATGCCACACAGCTAAAGGAGATAATGCTCTTAACAGTGGGAACCAACCTGTGGCTCACTTAGCATTTATCAGCTCTTAACTCCCCTCCAACAGGGGAAACATCCCTGGGTGGGAGGGGGTCAGAGGTGCCAGCAGGAGGCTGCTCTGCAGTGTACAGCTGGGGAAAGGTGAGGAGTGATGGCTGAGGGCAGCGGGTGCTTTTGGCACTGGGTGCAGGGTGCCTTCAGATACAGTTCAGGTGGGGCTACGTGGATGGCAGAGGTGTCAGAGCCAGACGTAATTAGTTTGTTCCTCTACAGTTTCTCTTTCAACTGCTGCTGGCACCAAGGTAAAAAGACCAAACATCAGAGCTGTGCAGTGACCCATCTTTGTGCACAGTAGCAGGGCACACAGAACAAAAAGCTAATTGGCAGTAAATGTGCAGGTGAGCAGGTGGCAGCTGGACACAGTGCTGGCAGCTCCTCAGAGTACAGCAGTGACACAAACCAGTGCTCCCAAGTGCCAGCAGTGCTTTTGCACTGCCACAGCATGGGGAACGTGGGGCTGCTGCCAACTAAGGTGGTAAGGCCCCCTAAGAGATGGCTTTATGAAGATGGGATCTTCCTAGTGCGGGTTTAGTATACACTGCCTGTTCTGGATTGATTTTTTCCTCTCTCCCACCTCTCCTCGGTGTCCAGGAGATATGCTGCAATGCATCAGTGAAGGTGACTGTCACAAGTGGCTCATTTATAAATGCCTGTGCAGCATCCAAGGCAAAAGGCACCTTCCTAACCCATACAGGTTTCTGACTTCTGCTGCCATTAGTCCTGTAGAGTTGTTAGCTGTGTGGAAGCTGGCTCTCGCTTCATCATCAGGAGGGCTAAAAGGGTCTCATGACAGATTCTTTGTATCCTGCAGTATGTGAGCTAAGAAGGAAACCAGGTCAACCCAACCTTCAAATTCCGTGAGGATTTTTCAGGGTGGGGATATAAAGGGAATCATACACATTTTCACTTCTCTGCCAATTAGATTTGATTTGTAAATCACTGGGGAACATTAGAAATCACTCCTGTAAGTTGAACTGCACATGAATTGTTCCTGTTATCTAGTGTCTGGATCCTTTATGTTTTCTATTAGTCAAAACTTAATACTGAGGGGATCTGTACATCCAACTCAGCTACATTTGCAAGCTGGTATTTGTGTATGCGCAGGATTTACTAAAAAACTAGTTTTATTCTAAAAGCTGAGCATGATTTTTGGCTGTATATAAGAGAACAGCAGTACCCCATATTGCTGAGAAGTGCCTACAGTGCTGCTGGAAAATGTGAGGTGTGGGAAACCCCAGGTGAGGAGCGGATCAGAGTGGTTCCCAGCTTTCAGCAAGCCCCAGCCCTCACTCAGGTGTGGCTGTTGATGCAACCCCTCAAACACAGCAGCCACTTCAACAGAGATTGCAGCAAACTGCTGCAGCTTTGGGGAGATACTCAGCAGGTGCTGCTACGCTCTGCATTTTCCAGGCCTTTTGTTTTTTCACAACTAGCCACAGTACTGTAATAGGGTCAAGCACCGGCCATCCCTGGGGTTTGAGAGCACAGCCCGGTTCCTCACCCCTCAGATTTACATTACAGTGTCGCTGTGCATTAGTTCAGGAAGAACTTAGTTGCTGTACGTGAATGTTACCCTCTAGCACCTGGGAACAGCAGATGTATCTGCTATTCATTTCCCCAAGTTGGCATCGCCAACTTATTGAAGAAAGTTATCTAAAACGTTCCTCATTAAAAGCCAAACAAGCAAAGGCACACGCTGGAAGATGACATGCTAAGAGCCTCTAATCCTCTCCTTGGGCACAATGCCACCCATGCATCTCCAGCATGCCATCAGCTGGGAGCTGGTGCTGTGCTGCCATCTCTCCCCCCTCACATCTACAGAAATAGGTAGGAGTGATATTTCCATGCCCTAAGCCAGCCAGAGGCTGCATGGGGCAGCCAGGAGCTATTTTGGAGCAGAGCATCATGTACTTGGTGCCAGTGCTGACATATTGTTGGAAAGACTCAGGGAAAGATGGCAAAGGGCAGAAGAGATGGTCGTGGGATGTGTGCTGGTAGAAGATACTGTATGTGTTACATGACAGAACAGCAGCACCCGGCAGAAGAGCTGCCTGGAGAGGCAGAGGGAGTTCAGAGCCTCATTCCAGGTTGTGAGGAAGTATTTGCCTTCATTTCAGATTCCTGGTACTAAATGCCTAAGCACAGACAGGAGTTTTTCCAATGTCCCAGTGGCTGCAGTGCTCCCCTGAGATGCAGTGCTGAGAACTAATATGCTCCTGCTGTCTGATCTGAAAGAGAGATTTAAAGCCAAGTCTCCCTTCTCCCCAAGGGACAGTCTCTTGGGGTCAGGCTCTCCACGTGAGGCTTCTTTATGCATTGTAAATAACTATTCAACAGCTCACAGCAAGAAAGGGAAAAAAAAAAAAAAAAAGAGATGAACTGACTTACTAGCTTGGAGATCAGGGCACTTGCAGGAGAGCAGACTTCAAACTCCTGCTCTAATGGATACTGAATTATTTATGTGCAGCTGAAGAGCTTCGTCAAGGGAGAATGAATGATGGATATCCACCTTTGCATACCCTAACTCTGCATACCCCAACCCCTGCATGTGCAGAGGAGCTCTGCAGAGGAGGTACGGGGGGGTACCTGTGGGGTTTTGTGCATGCTGGGTGGCACTGCAGCATCACTAGGAGCCTGGTGCAAGCTAAGCAGCAGCTGCCTAAGAAGCACAGTTAATGATGGGTTTTAGGATTATGTGATACAACAGGTGAGCACCTTTCAGGAAATCTGGCCTCAAAATGAGCTCTGAAGTGCACAGGCTACTTGAAGTTTTTTCCCTGCTGTCCCTGTTAGCCTGAAATATTGCTCCACATCACTGAGAGTGGCAGCCCCTGGGTTGAAGGTTTGGGATCCCCACTTGGGTTGCTGTGGGGATCTGGCCTTATGAGCCCAGACATCCCTGCAGATGGGTAGAAGGCTCCTAAATCACTGGGCAACTTGGGAGAAAGAAAAACCACCCAGACACTCCTAACCAGCTTTTTAGAAGACACAGACTTCACTGATCATTCAGATTTGTGTCCAGCACTGTCTGTCCCCATGGGTTATCCATCAGCCTTCTCCAGCCTGCTGCAAACTCCCTATAACATTCCAGCACAACTAGATCCTAGAGTGATCATGAGCACTGAAGGCATAGAGGAAGGCAATGACAGATAAACAGCTCTAAATAATCCAAAAAAGGGTGGTGGTCACAATCCAGTTAAAAAAAAAAAATAAAAAAATTTGCTTACCAACCCCAAGGCTCAGGGCTTGCCAAATACCTCCAGCAGGAGAGATCTCCAGGTAGAGATCCTTCTCTTGTGGCAGCCAGCCCTTAAATGAGGCTGAGGGATGGGTGGAACCTGGTTCCATCCTTTCTGGTAGCACAGGTGAATTGTTTCCACCTGTGCTCCCAGGGCTGGCTGTGTTCTTTCACCAAGAGCTCAATCATTGGTTCAGGCCGTGACTTAGCAGATCTCATACAGAAAGGAATATCCCTGCCTTCTGTAAACAGCCTCAAAGCTTTCTGCCTTGTGTGACTTCAGGAGTGAATGCAGCACTGCTCAAGGGTGCAGGGTGAGGGGGAAAAATCCCACAGAATTCCGCAGGGGACATCACACAGGCAAACCCAGGCTGGTTCTGCTCAGGATCTCTAGCTATTGCTGTTAAAAGCAGAATGAGAAAGAAATTCCACCAGCACATTAAAGACTCATTCATGCAAAGCTTGCCACTAAGCTCCACGTGGATGCATATGATGCATTACATTTTCCCTTCCCCGAGACACAGCACCCACATCAGAGCACACCAGTCTTGCGTGCCTCACTGGAAGCATAGTATCCCACTGCCCTGAGATGTCCTCCAGGACGAGAGGCAGAGTGCCTGTAACACTGGCTGATTGCAGAACCACTCTCTGGCATTGTCACTGTCAACTTTACCTGGATGAAACTGAATTCCCTCCAGTTGAGAGAGTTTGCGATGGATGGAAGTGAGGTGATGGCAAGTAACGACAGCAAGCCCAGGGCAATTATTCCAACAGAGATATAAATCTCCATCCTCCAGACTTCCTCCTCTACCCAGATATTCATCTTCTTCTCCATAGCCTGGCATGACAATGAAGTTTTGTTAAAACGGAGCACATAGGAATAGAGGAATTGAGTTTTATCTGCGTTCACTTTTGTTTGAGAAGCAGATTTCCTGGATGAGCACTGGTTCCTAGTCCCACCTTCAGTGCTACTGGCCTCTGCCTTTGGGAGGTGCCACTGCCCTTTGTCCCAGTTGGATCAGATCAGATCTGCAGCCTGCTGGGAAGAACTGCTCCATGCTCACAGCTCCCACAGCCTGTAACCACAGCAGCAAGCCCCAGAGTTGCATTTGGAAAGATAATTGGAATGAGAAGTCGGTTTAAAGCCATGAAAACAAATACAGATGCTTGAATATGCAGTAGTCTCCTAATAACCTTCATTTCAAGTGCATTTAGTGGGGGAAATTGTTCATGCTAATGGAAAGGAAGATGGGTTTTATGCTTCATGGCAGAGAACAACATTTAGAACCATCTTCTTTACTCCATTAAATGGGTTTAATTTACTAAACAAAGATGTTGCTAGAAAACAGGAGGTAGAGGGGAAATGGACACAGGATGCTTGCCCGAGATTAATGTGTGACTGTGGTAATTGAGAAGGGGCTGTGCCAGGCTGGAGAGAGGCTGGGGACGCCATCTGATGGATGCTTTAAGCACATACTGCTCCCCAGACCAGCTGTCCTGCTCCCAGCTGCCTCCATGCCCCCTCCCCTTCTCTGTGCATTTGGGCAGCTGCAGTGAGAAGCACCTGGGAAACATCCCAGCACAGAAAGCAGACCGGTTTGGGGGCAATTCCTTGATCTACTTCACCTCTCAGCGGCACGGAGCTTCTTGCACCATCCCAGGAGGAGGCAGGAAAGAGCAGCAAGAAGCCAGGGACAAAGGAGCACAGAGTCGCATTCTTCCATGGCTCTGCTGAGCTGTAGAGCTGAACTGCCTGAAGGTGTAGCAATCTCTGGATATAATCACTGGATAAACACTGCTGAAAGCCTCGATAAGGCAGTAGGGTACTTTCCCATTTCCTTGTTCCCCTAGACTATGCCCAGCTCTTCAGCACTGTTTCGTTACAGCACTGGAGGCACGCTGTGATGAGGGCACACCTCCTATGTAAACAAATCCTGAAGAAACACAAAGGCTGTGAAGCCCCCTACCCAACATCTGAGCGAAGGGTGCCAACGTTACCTGCTTGACGGCCGTCTCAATCAGCAGGTAGCGGTGGGAGCGACGCATGGGCAGGCACAGGCTGTACACGGCATGCAGGGCTGCACAGAAGAAGCTGAGGAGGCCAATTTGCTTTCTGTGCTGCAGCCACTGGTCGAGCCAGTCTGGAAAGCGCCTGTATTTGGTGCCGTAGTAGAGCTGCAAGCAGGCTGCCAGCACGCCGGGCAGGTAGACGAGAGACAGCATGACGTAGGCCACGCACGGCAGCGTAGTGTTGACCACCTCGACAGGGATCTTATAAAACTTGTTCTTCTGCTCCCTGATATAAGGGTGGATGACCTGCCGCACCAGGTTGTAAGTGAAAAAGCAAAGAAAGAGCCCCAGAGCCAAAAAGATGGGGATTTTCCAGGCTGGCAAGAGGCGCAGGGGAATGTTCTCAATCTCGCAGGCTGAGGACATGCAGCCCATGTCCACAGGGGTGAATCCCATGACCTGAGCAATTTCTGCAACAGTACGCTTGGCTTCTTGGCTATTGGAGCAGATCAGAACCTGCAACAAATGGAAAGATACATGTTTGGAAAAAGATCCCACACTTGGGAACAAGTGTGGCAGCAGGGATGCTGCACTAAAGGAAGTCTATGTTATCACTGAGCATTATGCTTTTTGATGGGGATTTACTGTGGCTGCCAAAGACCTCTCTCCTGGACAGGTTTCCTTTCTTATGCCTACCACCAGTTTGCTTTACTGGCTGCGTTTAGATAAACAGAAAATTAAATAATACTTTTCACTTAGACAGAGACTCCAAGGACTACAAGACATGGAGTGGGGCATTTCTTTTCTGATCAAAGAAGTGTGCAAGCAGTGGGATGGCTTCTGGATGCCAAAACCAGTACTGATGCCCCTTTTCCATGGGCCTAAGGCCATTTACTGCTGTCAGACCTCAGCTGCTGAAATAGCTGGGATATGGCACGTATCAGAAGAAAGCAGTACCTGCTTATTTCCATCCCTGGCACCAGACTGCAGCGTCCACGCAGAAACCACATTAAAGCCTTTGACCACAGTGCAGGCTGGGAACAGGGAGGCCAAGTATTCGGCGTTGGATTCTCTGTGGTGGTTGATTTCGGTGTTGTTACTGACATCCACCAGGATCTTGCCCACCAGCACATCAGCCAGGTCACAGAGCGTGGAGTAATGTTCCCTGAAAACCGCCACAAAAATGACATCTGTCTTCTTCACTGCCTCAGCCTGGAAGGTGACCTCTGCTGCAGAAGGGAAGAGGCAGGCTTTGCGCTTTGGGTTGCGGCTGCCCACCACCACCTTGAAGCCGGAGCACACCAGGCGGATGGCCAACGAGCGTGCAAAGTCCCCGCTCCCCAGCACCCCGATGGTGCGGCCAGCTGCAGGCACCACGCTGGGGTCAGCCTCTGTGCTCCGGTGGCCAAGGAGGGGCTTGGCCATGTCTCCTCCAGACATCCTGGCAGGAAAAGAAATGGGAAACGCAAGTTCATTGTGAAGCTCTTGAAGAAACCCAGACCACATCTGCAAGTCGTGGGGAAAACAGCGCTTACGCCGCATGAATAGAAGTCCATGAGGTTTTGGAGAAGGGGGGAATTCCCTGATGCCTAAATGTAGATGCACAGCGTTGGGTCCCTGTAGCCCAGACCTATTGGCTAAACCCACCAGCATGAGTGCAGTAATGTCCAGCTGCCGTTGGAGGGGGATAAGACATCAACACATAAATGGTTTTAGGAACAAGTTTCCCTGGTTTGTGTGCTCAAACACCTGCACTCAGCCGTCCTTTGCTGTTCTTACTTGCATTTCATACTGCAAAGCCAGACCAATCCTCAGAGCCACCAGCAACAGGAGCTCTTGGAGCCCTATGGGACCAGAGGAGATTGCGTCCGTGGGGATTTCTGGGCATACAACTGATCTGTGGGAGCAGCATCAAAGCAGGGAGTGTGAAGGGAAATGAAAGTGTCCTCCAAGTGGTAAATGAAAAGAGCTGTGGGCTTTGCCTGTTCCAATATTTGGGTCTGTTTGCTTCATCTCATCAATGAACGAGCAGAACTTTCTTGTGACATTTAAAAAATATATATTAAAATATGACGGGACTTGCTCATGAATGATCTTGATGAGCTTTACAAACAGTAATGAATTTTGCCCTGTAACACTCTGCTCTCCGCAGCAGATCAGAAATTGAGGCCATGAAGAGGCTTTAAGCAAATCAATAAAATCAACAGCATCACACCAGCTGAGCCTGGAGATCAGGAGGAGCTCAATCAGGGAACTGCCAGGCTGTTCCCATGACGTGTCACCTACAGCTCCAACCTGCCTAGGGGCTTGAAGAATGGCAAACAGCCAAAGTGACACCAGACTTTTAAAGGGGCCAGGAGGTGGCCCAGGGAACTTGCACACCAGGACATCTGGTTTTTGTTTTGGGTACACATGTTTTGGGTAGAAGTGGTAATAAAGACTGGAATCAACAGGCTTGTGATAAATATGGGAAAGCGAAAGGTTGGTTTTGGCAGAGTACAGTCTTGCTTTATAGCTAGTGCTGTTCTTCCAAAGTGAGGGTGACTCAGGCAGGGTGACCTGGCCACAAGGTTTTGTTTTTCATCAGCTTCCAAAAATGCTCTTTATCCAAAGCTTTTCTGGGGCCCAAGCAATAATGGTACAAAAGGGAACGGTGCTTCTGCGTGAATAGCTACCAAACAAAGGGTAAAGGGTAACAAAGGGAAACAAAGGGTAACAAAGGGAAACAAAGGGTAAGAATAAAGAAATAATTTTCATAATGGGAACAGGTTGTCATGGGATTTCCCCATGGATTTGTGTTTTTCCAGCATGCTCTGGGGAAAGAGAAGATGAAGCTTGGGTGTGATAACAGCTTAGGACAGCCAATCTTTACTGTGAGCAATTTGCAATCCTCATGCAAAGTGCTGAGCACCAAAATTCACTACTGCCACATACCAAGGGCTGCATATGGGCATTACAAGCAGCATGAGTGTGCTTTAATGAGCTGTAACTTTGTTAAAAACGCTCAAGATCTGAGGGGCACAGTTCTCTGCTGACAGCAGCTGAGGGCTCCGTGGCAGTCACACCATAAGCACACCCAAGTTAGCAGAGCAGGGAGATCGCCTACACCACAGCCACTTTTGTTCCCCAGCCTGGTTCCTCATGGAAAGCCTGCAAGCACCTTCAGAAGATGGACCTCAGAACTAGAATTTACTGTTCTGGGTGCAAAAAAATCCCACCTTCAGCATGCTTTTATGGAGAGGTCTCTGCCCTCCTTGCCTCCCACCAAGAGAGGCATCTCATCCCCCTCATCTTTTAAGATGTAAATACATAGAAGAAGTGCTCTCAGAAGAGAACCAACTGCCAAAGAGAGGCATGCTTTCTTCTCCTTTAATAACACCTTCTTGTCTGCTTTCTAAACATCATGCAGCTTCCTCTCATGGGCTCAGAAAGAATTACTCAGATTTCACCCTGAAGGTTTCTGCTTCTGCTCCAGACCTGTGGAAGGGCTTGTATGCCTGAAGGGACTTGCTTCTGCACCTGTGTCAGTGGTCTAATCAAGGCTGCTATCTGTGCATACACCCCTGCATTGGGTATAGGCCATACAGATCAGAGTCGCTGCAAAACAACATAACACTATAAGCACATAAACTGAACACAGAACAGAAACAAGCAGGTGAGGATGGAAATGAGACCACTTTCTGGGATTTCTGTAAGTGAGGAGCAAGCCCACAAGTAGAACTCAGGTTCATGCCGAGCCTTGTGCCCTCATCCATGCAATGCAGCAAGGCTACAACCAGCCAGGCTGCAAAACCCCACTGTAAATACTCCAGCACTGTCTGAAGAGATGTGTTTTCTTGTTTTGGCCTCTGCTTATCAGGCACTTTATCAAAAACTCACTACTTTACTTTTAAGAAACCTCCTTGCTCCACCTAGGTGTATTCATGCCCACAGCTATTTGTTCCAGGGCCCATGCTATTGTTTAGCTTAACCACCTCTCCTGCCTACACAACCCTCTGCTTTTCAGCAACCTGCATGCACAAAGCGTTGTCATGCAGTAGACACCTCTGGCTCCTGGCCACTGGGACAGAAAGCAATGCTCATAGTGACAGGACTTCAGAGAATCACGGAATCATTTGAGTTGGAAGAGACCCTTAAAGGCCATTTGGTCCAATCTTCCTGCAATGATCAGAGACATCTACAGCTCCACGAGGTGCTCAAAGCCCCGTCCAGCCTGACCTTGGGTGTCTCCAAGGCTGGAGCATCTACTTGTTCCCTGTGGCCCCACCAGCCCCTTCAGGGGCCATGCTTCTGCCAGGTCACCCTGAGGCACAGGAGTCACCAGCACAGGGAATGCTGCAGAGCCCAGAGACAGCATGAGCACTGCAGCCTCGGATAAACCTCATTATTTGATCTTCCCTGTCAAGGAAACAGTAACCCTGCTGAGTTACAGCACACCAAGTTCAAGGAGAGAGGTGTCTTAGCAAGGAAGCTGCACGATGACTTACAGCCCAGCACAATGGAAGTAAACTAGCTTCAATCCTAACCGGGCAGCAGTTCCATAATTAAAATACCAAGTGCAATGTGAAGCTGCCCTTCAGCTAGATGGTTAATGACACCCTTATATCACTCCATGAGGATGCTGTGCCACATCCAGTGTGCTTGTTGCTGCACGTGGTTCACCTACTGCATCTCAGTGGCTGTTATTATTTGCAGTACAAAAGCAGCTAGCAAGATCAGGAACTCCACTCCACCAGGCACCACATCAAAACAGGACAGAAGGCAGCTCCTTCCCCAAAACATGGGATCAGACAGACAAAAGCCGGGTGAACCGAAGCAGTCAAATCTCTGCTGCACAGGCAGAGGGTGGGAGGGGCTCTGCAGAAGAAAAGCAGGGATAACTCTACATATTTTGTACCTGAGGCTTGGCAGGCTGTTAGCTTAGGCTGGGTGCCAGGCAAACACAGCTTTCAGCATGGTTGTCAGCAGGATGGCCGTTCTGGGCTGAGCTGCTGCAGGAGCCCCTCCAGGTGTGGCCGCACTCCCTGCACTGTCAATCTGCACTCAGATAATGCCCCACCACATTATCTGGGAAGCTGGTGCCAATGTTATCCTCCTTCCACAGACATGGGGACTGAGATACCAGTGATAACAGGGCTCCAGCAAGTTTGCCTGGGAAGACCCAGATATCCCTGACCACTTGTTTAACAACGAGACCATCTTTACAGGACCCTGTCGGTTATTCTGGGCAGAGGACTATAGCCTCATGGTTCCTGTAACTCACAGTTGGTGCTTGGCATGTAAACCCTGAACAAGGCCATCCTTATGAGCACAGGCACTGCTTCAGTTCTGGACTAAAAAAACCCATCAAGATCCATTTCTCTGCTTTAGTACTCAGGTTTATCAGATAAAAGACAACTTGGTTTTGTAATAGCTACAATAACAAAAGTCTCTTAAGCATATTACTGAGTCAAACTGTGCTGAAGAACATGGCAGCAATCTCATAAGGAGCTCCTCGCCACGGTGCTGTGTAGCACAACAAAACTGGCTCCTGTTTGCCCAAAACCTCATCTCTGAGCTCAGCTCACAGTCTCAACAGGGAGCACCTTGGCTAGAATAACCACTTCTGCATCTTTCACTGGCGCTAGGTTTTGCTTAGACTGACCACAACTAAGTCTTGAGTAGCTGTGGCACACATCCTTACAGAGCCACGTCAGGGCTTCAGTTTCGGTGTTGGGAGTTATCTGAGATAAAGGGCAAGATCACCTGCATCCCCTAGTGAGCAAAGGAGTGGAAGGAGGGGAATGTCCCACTGTCTGCACCAAGATGGTCCCTGTATATCATGGAACATGGTTCCCCCCATATTCTAGGAATGGGGGTGATCTCCATTCCCAGGTCATCTGTCTGGATGCAGAGACCTTTGTACCTCCTGTGCTGACCATGATGGTGAATTCCTGCAGCTCCTGTTTGCAGAGCCTGAAGCTCTCCATGGATTTGATGCACCAAGAGGTTGCAGCTGGAGAGATGCATTCAGCTCCTGAAGTCTCTGTTCAGGTCTTGCTGTTCATAGAAATATTCATGTCTTGGCTACAGATATTTTGTTTCCAGGGAAAATAAAGCTTGTAAGTCTCTCCCATACCCAGAGAGGCCCTCCAAAAAAGCACAGCCAGTACCATGTACCTGCTGAGACTGGCACAGATTTAAATAAGACAAGGGCTTATCCAAAGCCAGTTAATCTGAGCTCTGCTCACACTTCAGGAGTTCTCCCAGTCCTGTCCAGGCTGACTGGAAATAACACATCTGCCCTGCGGATAGCTCGCAGATGAGGAAAGGAGTGAAAAACAAGCTTGCTACCTCTTTTTCTCCTTCCAAAGCAGATAGTGCTAGCTCCCCACCAGTGCAAACCAGGAACCAGCAAAAGCAATAAACCGCGTGTATTGCTTCAGCCAGAACAGCGATGTCACAAACGTCCCTAGGATGCCAGCCAGGCTGTGAGAATGAGGAAGTGCCAGCAGCAGAGCCCCCAGGCAGCCCCAGGTCCCCATCTGCTAGGGCAGCCCCACTGGGTGCTGAGGCTGCCCCGGCCCTGTGGTGGGAACAGACCTGCTAAGGGGTCCCAGAAGTTCAGTGTGCCCCCACCACTGCTCCATACTTCATCCCTCTCCCTGTTCCTACCTGCCAGCATGCTGTTTGCTTTTGCACAGCCACACAGCACTGTTGACTTGTTGTGCTGTGCCCCTAACTCCTTCCCTGTGCTGCCTGACCAGTCCCTCACCCGCTGTCCGTGCGGTCACTCCATCCAGCCACATGGGACACAGCGTGTGCCCTGCTCTTTTTGACCCCCCTCTCACTGCTCCATGCCCCCTCTGGTTTAATCATTGACAAATGCTGAGGATGTTGGGTTTGGAAGCAAAGGCATGCATGTCCCTGACCACAGGATGTTCTTCACCATGACCAGAACTCAAAAACATGTTTCAAAACAGGGGAAAGTGTAGGCTTTCCCAGAATTTTCCATGCTCTGCTTTTCCCACACCGACTCAGACATTTTGGCCACGGTTTTCCCATAGAAATGCACTAGCCTGTGGGTGCCTGGTGAGGTTAAACAGGCAATGCTGACGCTGGGCAGAAAAATCACCCATCCACAGTATTGGTTGGAGCTTAACCAAACTAGAAAACAAATTTTTGGTTTACCAAGAGACCGTGCTGCTGGTGCCTGCTACATTTATACAGTGTGATGAGGACCTGGACTGGGATAGATAAAGTGGGAATCTGAGGTTCAGAGGTTTCACCCTAAGGCCATGGTCTTAGGTCTTCATTTGCTTGCTGCTCTTACCATGCTAACAACTACCTCTTCTCGCCCACTTCTGACCTCTCCCCTTCCGCAGGGTGAGCTCTGAGCCCAGCAGCCCACCAGGGAGCTGCCAGACCCTGCTGTTCCACAACTTCTTTCTTTCCAGAAGAGATGCAGAGGAATTGCACTGCCTTCTCATGAAAATATTTGGCTTGGCTGTTGCTGCCTGTTAGGAGGCCCTCCAAGATCAGCACACTCTCTGGTTTTATCTCTTGCAGCAACTCAGAGGATGCATAGAGCCCTGTGGGGCAGAGGGTGGCCCAGGGGTTGGTCTGGGGTGGAGGGAAGAGGATACCTCCAGCATGAGGCCAGTGCCAGCTCCCTGCCATGGGAGCACAGCCTGTCCTGTGCTATGGCAGAAGCATGTGGGATCTCACCTGTCATCCCTCGGTGCCTTTTCCTTAGGGACGCTGAGCTGCTAACGTCCTGCTGTGAATCAGTGCTGCCTGTGCAGTTTCAGTAAGCTGGTTTACATCTCTATTTTCCCTCACTCCTTCAGGTAGGTGCTGAGGCCAACGGGAAAGGAGGAATAGGTGTTACAGACCTGGGAGGAGCAGGTGGAAAAGCAAGAGAAGAGGGCAGGAAGCTTCACAGGGACCACAAAGGACGCTGACTATGGAGACCACGCTGCCAAACACACCACGTGCCCTTCAGGCACATCCACGGTATGCCACAGACACACCTGCTCTGCTGAGCAGCTGCTATGGGCACAGAGCTATCTGGGGAGGAAACACCTCTGGTTAAGGCAGCAGCACACAACAATTGCCCAGTGGGTTCTGCAGCATGAGAGAAACCCAGTCCAGGCATGCACAGGGCCCCAGCTGCCTCCCCTCCCTGAACATCCCTGCAGTAAGGAGCTCATCTGTGCTGTCTAACTCAAGCAGGTACCTGTTGGTGACGGTCAGTGGTTGGTATCAGCACACCGCTGTGGGTGCGTTATCTACAAACCCATGCTTGCAGACCACGGTCTGTGGGGAACTCTTGGGACACTTCTGCAACGGCTGCAACTAAATTGAAATGTGAGTGTTAGCAAAACTCAGACTCGCTAGAAGCCTGAGGATCTGGGAAAAGGTGGAAGGAGTTCATGTCTTAATTCCTGAAACCTTGGCCAAATTTTTCAAAGCGTTCCATCGATTTGGGCTCTGGAGTACCCAAGGGCTTTTGAGATGGGATTCTCGCTCCCACATCACTGCTTTCCAAAAGTTTTATCCATTCAATTAAGCTACATCCCGCATAGATGAAGATGGGAAGCACCCTGCAGTCCACCACAGGGGAAATGACCCTATGGAGAAGCAGTAACTTAAAGTTTGGAAATCTGGCCTCCATTGTGAGGTTGACAGGAAACCTAATTGTAATCAGTGGTGGTAAGCATCTAGATAACAAACCAGCGGGCTTCAATTCTGTAATGCAACATCTCACAGCCACAGCTGCCCATCCCTCACACCTCCCCAGAGCTCCCCTGCTGCCCTACTTCTTCCACCACCGGAAAAAATGTGTTTCCCCTGACTCTAAAGCTGCTTTCATTTATGGGTGTAGCACTGCCAGGTCGCAACCAAAGCAGAGATCCTAACAATAAAAAGCAAACCAAACAAAAGCAAAAGTAAAAACCAAAGCAAACACCAATTTTGCTCTCAAAAAGCACGTTTTCCTGGGGCTTGCTGCGTTTTCCTTTCGAACAAAGACTTGTTGAGTCACCAATGTTTTCTGCGCTACAATTCTGGAGGAAATCGTATCCGCGCACTGAGTATCGGATCCCGTATTAACGTACATTTGTTTTGTAGCAAATGAGATTTTAAAAGAGGAGAAAACGTAAGCCTGATTTAAAATCTCAAGTACTTAAAGTAGCTCAATCTTGTTAGTCCTCCACCTCCTCAGCCTGCAGGAACATTGATACTAAGGGAGCAGCGTTCCCCCCCTCGCCGTCTCTGGTTTCTCTCCGCGGGATGCGCTTTCCAGCGCACCAGTTCTACCCGCAGCTGGTGGTGACTGGGGCTCTTGGTGCCCAGTTTGGGACCGTCCCACCGACTGGCACAGCTCGTGCCGGACCACCTCGCCTACGGGGCAGCCCCGCTCCGAACTCACCCCCCTCCAGCTCCGTCTCAGCTGTCACCCTGCGGCGCCGCAACACGGAGCGAACAGAGCGCTGCGCATCCGACCCTTCTCTTTCTAGGACCCCCGGGGGCACTGAAGCAGCACAGCCTCCCCCCGCTCGCCCCTGCGGCCCTGGCCAGGATGTTTTCTCTTTGAACGCCTCACTGCCCGTTTTCTCCGGCCCGGAAGAACTCATTCATCTCCACGAAGCGACTGCAAAGCTCCCTCTCGAGCAGCCACCTGCAGCCGCGCGCCCCAACCACGCGTGTGCGCGGACATCCCCCGGCACACAGCCAGGCCGGCCCCACCGCCCCGACCCAGCGCCCGGCTCCGGCACCGGCGGAGGCCCCGCGGCCCCGGGCCGCTCCCATCCCTCGCCGGGCTGAGCCGTACCCCCTCGGTGCGGCGCTTCGTCCGTCCCTCACTCACCTCTGCGCCGGGCGGGCAGCGGGAGGGCGAGCGGAGCGGCCGCTGGCGGCGAGCGGAGCGCGCTGATGTCAGCCCGCGGCTCCGCCCTCCTGCCCATGTGCCGCCGGCGGAGCGGAGCGGAGCGGAGCGGATCGGCCTGCCCGGCCCGGTGTGTTCTTCTTCGCCCAGAGGGCACGGCTCGGCGTGCCGCAGCCCGGCCCAGCAGCGGGGGGGATGCGGAGCGCGCACTCTCCGTCCCCGCTGCAGCTTCCGCGCCGAGGTTAAGCACCGCGGGGAACGTGGGACCCGTTCGGGGTGGGAGTCCTTAATGCTCCACGTATAAGGGCGTTTCGGAGCTAGCGAGAGTTTCGTTTTAATGGAGGGTGCGGCTCGGTGCGGCCGTAGCCGTGCTATCAGGGGCCGTGCACCTGCTCGCGGGGGCTGTGAGCAGGACGCGGGGCAGATAAGGGGCCTCGCCCCGACGGGGCAGAGCTCCCTGCGGCAGCGCGGTGCCACACTGCAGGGAGAGGGCGAATAATGCAGTCAGACCCGCGGGGATTTAGCGCTGAGCGCTCTGGAGCCGCGCCCGCCCCTTCCCTGGCAAGCTCTTTCCTAAAGCATCTTTGGGGACGGCTTTATCCGCCGCTCTGATGCTTTTCAGACTGTGCTCGGTGTGATTCAGACCCACGGCTTCGCCCGCTGCCGTGCTGCGGCGGTGGCACAGACGGCGGTGCGGGCTCTGGAGCTCGGCAGCGGCCGATAGAGGTGCCCAGCTGCCCGCGTGTGTCACGGTGACGTGTGACCGCCGTGCCGTTCTGTGCGGATTCAAGGGAAGAAATCACTGAACTCTGCCGCCCTTTCAGGATGTTGTTACCTGCCCTCCCGCATCGCGAAAAGGGCACGCTTGTCCTTGTCCTGCCCTTGTAGTTTATTCGCAGAGCCCTCAGTCGCTGCCATTCCCTCCCTCGGTCGCTGAGATTCCCTTTACCCTTCCACTCTCAGGGCTCCTGCAGCCTCCATGAGCTGCTGCAGGGAGTCCCCATCTCTGCCTTCAGCAGCGCCCGCTCCTCTGACGTCCCTTTATCCCCAAGTGCTGAGATCCGCTGACTGTTGCAATTTCACTCCCTTTTCATGCAGTAGTGAACTTTTTTTTTTCTTCTTCTTCTTCTTCTTTTTTTCTTCTTGTCTCCAAAGTATCCACCAGCTTTCCTCATGCCACTAATCGGCTCCTCTCCGTTTACCACTACAGCAGCTGCGTGGCTTTTTGGAGAAAAACGTATTTTATCCATATGCTCCTTCCTGGGGGATCCGGCGCGATGCTGAGCCCGGCGCTGCCTGTCTGCAGGCGCCATCTAGTAGGGAAAGGAGAAAACACCGACAACAAAACGGGCAAGATGAGAGGAGCTTTGCTTTCAGGAGCATCATTTCCAGGCAGCTCCTTGCCAACACTGTCGGGGTTGGCTTCTGTTAATTATCTGTGTGGGTTAACTCCAAACCAGCTCTCTCTGTGATGGGCTCCCCATGCACAGCGCTGAGTTTGGCTCCCTATGGCCTTTATCCTTCTTATTCCCCAGAAACCCCAAACTGGAGGCTGGGGATGCTCAGTGCAGGGGATTTCTCATGAGCTGTGGGATCTGGCAGCTTCCCTGTGCCGGGGACAGCACATTGCTGCTCTTTGCCCGGAGCAGAGCCTTAATCCATCTCCACTTTCATAGATAAAAGCCTGAATTAATTGGAGAAAAGAATAGGAATCCGTTTGATTTCCAGAACACCAGAAACCCCTGGTTATCAGAGCTTCCACAAGTGCTGCAGTCATGAAGGGGCTGCTGTTCTTTCCAGGCAGAGCTGGTTTTTGCAGCGATTTACACAGTGTACCCAAATTTCCTGCTCCTGGTGCAGTGCAGTGGCTCAGGGTGTGGGTCTGACTGTGGATGCATCCCTGTGAGCCACTAATGTGATGTCCCATTCTCCCATGGATTTCTTACTGGAAATCCGATGGCAACAAGCTACGGACAACATCTGCTCTCCTATTAAACTCTGCTTATTCAAAATAATAAAACTGGGGCCTTTGTTTCTTTGCCTTCTGGTCTTTTGGTCTTTGAAATTCACATGGGAGATGCTTCTAGCTTTTTGTCATAATCCCTGAGACAAAGCGTTTACTGGTATTTAAAGAAGGCAGGGAAGTGGAATTTCTCACCTGATCACTGGTCTGCTGGTTCCCACAACCTTTTGCATGCCTCGTTTCCCAACGCCCTGAGGTCCCTGCAAGACCTGGCTGTGGGGATCCGTGGGGGATGTAGGGTGGTGTATGGTTGCAGGAGGTGTGGAGCTGATGTGGGATGGTGCCATTAGGCTGGCTGTCATGAAGCACTCCAAGGAAAAGGGTTTCTTAGAACAAGTCATGACATGCATGGCCCAGAGCTGCTCTGCAGCTGTGCTGTGATGCATTCAGCATGCAGTGCTTTACATATTGGACACCTGAGGTCAGGAGCATTATCTTGCCTGAACTCCATCAATACTGGCAACCAATGGTTCAAACTACGCTTTGCATAAGACACTTCAATTTATCACCTAAAAAGGTAAAGAGCAACATCAGTGCCTTTCCATAGAGGTAGCCAGCTCACATCTTACCCCCATCCACCCTTGGCCAACAAACAGAGCTTGGGGACTTGCCTGGAACTCCTTAAGAAGCAGTGGGCACATCTTCTCCTTTTCCATCAGTGGCACATTGGGTCAGAGGAGATCACCTGGTGGAAAAGGTGTTCCACCTCCAAATACCTCCACCATAGCTGCCATTCTGCACGTGTGGATGGTATGGGTGGGATGTGCCATTGCTCTGGCTGGCATCAGGGAGAGGAAGTGCTGCTATTGTTCAGCAGCACATCACCAGGGCAAAAGAAAACTACAAAAAAAAAAAAAAA
>VXAB01006986.1:186544-199187 GCA_013399175.1 Odontophorus gujanensis
AAAAAAAAAAAAAAAAAAAGGAAGTGCACAAATGCAGAATTTGTCTGCATTAGCAATGCAGGCAAGCATAGGAAGTTAAGAAGATCACAGACAATTGAATTTAATTGAAAAAGAAGATTAAATAAAGTGAGACTCGAATATGAAGAGCTAATTTGGTTTAAAGAAACAAGCTGATTGCCTGGAGAAAGAAATTGGAGGATGAAAATCATTTTATTTTGTATCTGGGTTCCAGTTCTGTTTATATCAGGACAGTAATATATATATAGAGAGAGTAACAACTACTCAAAGTGGTTTCCCATTGAGATTGTAACCTTTCTGGGAGAGGGTCACAAACTACAGGGAGATGGGGCACTGATCCAATCTTATGAGCTTAGGAGAGATTTAGCCCATGTACAGGAAAATGGGAGAGCTTGATAAAGTGTTTTTGTGTTCCCAGCACTGTTACTGCTGACAGAAGGACATTGATTTGTCCAAAAAGTGTCAGAATTGGGTGTTCTGGTGCAGCAGGCTAGGGCTGGGGTCTCCATGCTGTGCATGGGGCAGCTTGTACATCAGCTGCTGAAAACACAGTTGATCAGGGAATGGTTTTAGGGAAAATGAATAGTTCTCATTCATAGCACAGACGGAAACATATATATGTATATATCTCATACACAGCACAAATATGAAATCTAAGGGCTTAACTTAAAGTGTTCTTTTTAAAGGAATGGTTTTAAAGGAATGGTTTAGTGCACTCCCTTCACCAGGTTTCCTTATTTCCATTTGGGAACAGCACTCTTGGCAGCTACACCCTTTTCTACAGCACATCCAGTGACCAGTGTCCTCCTCCCAGTGGCTCAGGCTGTGTCTCTTTCTAGCTATAGGGCCATGGACACATGGCCATCTACCCATTTCCATCCCCATAGTCATCCACATGTCTGTTCCTATCCTACTGCCTGTCCCCATTCCTGCCTCCATTCCCATCCCCATCCCTGTGCCCCCATGAGGCAGAACAGTGTCCCGTAGCATTCGGGGGAAAGGAACTTTGGGAACACTTGAGCTGGGGTCGGGCAGGACACGCCCCTTGCCCTAAGGACCATGATCTGCTCCAATATTGTAAGTGGTTTTCAGAGCAAAATCCAGCTGTGATTTCATTAGGAGGCTCTCGCTCCTTGTGCTCAATATTTAATTTAACAGGAGTGTGTGTGTCGGGTTCAGGGTGTTGATTAACCATGACTCTGAGATAGAGGGAAATTACTAATATGGGAAAGCGCAGTCAGTATTTCATGGCGAAGAGTAATTGAGCTAACAGTTGACATATGGAGTTGTGTGGGCAAACTAATTAAATTTTACATCTTCCCAAGCATTTGTGAGTTTTATAAGCATTTGATTTATATATTAATTAAACCTTGGAGTGAAATAAAGAGGACATGACTATTTATACTGCAAATGCGTCCATCAAGGGGAAGTGCTTTGAGGTGTTCACAGGCAGACAGCAAAACTCCTTGGTGAGTGTCTGGCTCTGGCCAGTGGAGGCAGAGGAGCCAACGTAGAGCATCCCAGCTGTGTCCTAGTTGTGTGCCAGCTACATGCGAGCCATGTCCCACTCACATCCCATCATGTCCCAGCCACATCCCAACTGTCCCTGCCACATCCCAGCCACCCTTCAGGGCCGGTCCAGTGGTGCAGAGCACCTCTCACAGTACCAGGCACTGTGACTTTGGGCATCACAAACCCTGATGAGGACGTGTTAAATCCCAGCTGCACTTGAGCTGTAAAATCATTAAGGTTGGAAAAGTCCTGTAGTCCAAGCCCAACCTGCCCCCACTGTGCGCACTAACCATGTCCCTCAGTCCCACATCTACATGTTTCTTGAACACCCCTGGGGATGGTGACTTCACCTCAGCTTGGGGACACTCAGATGGAGGGGAATGCCTGAAGTTATGGGTTTGCATTCCAGGTTAATCTCAGATGAAGGACAATTTCTGCAAATGGTATTTGGATGCAGTGACAATGAGAGTCCCAAACCCCCAGCCCTAATTTTCTTTCATTCTGTTGGTGCACACCCCATAGCTGACACTTCACTGCTCTTCCAACCTTCTATGAAGTGGGCACATGTCCATCTCAGCTCTGTTTGTGAGCCTGGGCTGGAACTGGGGCTGTGCCATGATGTGCTGGGAGCCTTTTTGGTGTAGGAATGCTATTTTATTTTCCAGGTCAGCATGCTGGGATGGTCTGCCTCCAGCAAGCATCCCTGCTACTCCACAAGGGACGTTCCTGCACCCTTGCTGCCCTGTGTCCCTCATGGCTCAGCTGCAGTGGCTGGGATGCACAAACCCTCTGTTCCTGTGTTTAGAGAAGAGGACTGTTTCCATTCAGTTTGGCAGCAATGCCTCCAGCAGTGCTGGCATGGGGTCACAACAAAGCACTCACAGCTGCTCCTGCATCCCGGGTCTGGCATCCTGCTGATGATAAAAAATGAATCTACTCCTTATATTTTCTTATTATTGATGGGTTATTTTAGCTATTTGTGATATCTGCAATGACAGAGAATTCAGAAGGCATTTGATTTTGGTAGGAAAATGGGAATATGGCTAAAACATGGATATTAGAAGTCCCACAACTTTAGTAAACTGTTCACAACATGAATTCAGATCCATCAGTGCCATGAAATGGATGGCAGCAATGTTTTCGGAGTCATGCTGTGTGCCACCTCGCTGTCCCACCTACACTCCAGGGACTCTATCAATCTTGTGGTGGCCAATGCCTCCTGCTCGCGGTGTCAGTGATGAATGCTGTGACCCCAGGGGAGGAAGGATCACAGCAGCTCAGTGCTTGTGTGCAGGGTAAATTACAGGCAGGGGAGCAGGAGGTGCTGGGACTGGTTGGGATTAAACAAGGAGGGAGAAGTCCTGGGTGTGATGTGAAGGTATTCATTGGGAAGGGGAACCTTATGGGAAATCCAAGCTACCCAGGGGCTCACTGTCCAGGGTGGGAACCTTGGGTTTTGCTGCCCACACAAACTTAGAGGAGAACAGGGGCTGATCCTCGAGCGGTGACTAATTATCTCTAATTAAATGGTTGATGGCATTTACAACAGGCTCAGGGAACTGATGATCGTTGGACAACCCTGAGATCAACACACTCCAGTTGAGGACAACATCCCCCCTGGCTGGACAGAGCGGTGTCACCTTGCTGCACAGAAGCCCAAGAGCACTCAGCAGCAAGCACAAATACCTCTTCACCCCAGTCCAGCCTGGCTATTAATATCCCGGTAACAACTCACAGCTCTGCACAGCATTACATTTCATTGGTGCTTTAGTTACAACGTTTGAGTACAGCGTGCCATCAATTTGTACACTCCCTGTCTACAAATCAATGTAGCTAATACAATGTGTGGCATCTCGCGTTCAGTGAGCTCTCGCTGTTTTGCTAGCAGTACCAATACATTAAGCCCAGAAATGCATCCAACACAATGAATTTTAATTTCATTTAACACTGGGACGCTGCATGACATTAAACCCGAGCACTGGGGCACGGTGCTTTGGGAATGACTGCGTTATGGAGTGGGCACATCTCAAGGCAGATCTAATCAGATGCTGCTGGAGTACCAGAAATCCTCCTCCGTGGTTCTGTGGTCGATGGGGACTTTTGCCTGATGTCACAGGCGGAATCAATAACAAACTTGGGGGATTCAATCCAGGGAGCATCTATCCCTGCACTCTGCAAACGTGCCCTATGCTTGGGTCGTGCCCCAGCTCCAGGTCACTATTGATATTGTGGAGAGCCACAGCAATCTTCAGGAAATTTGCGATCTGGCCCTGGCATATTTGACAGATAACACTCGAAATACAAATGTCAAAACGCATTTAGATTTTCCCCTTTTCTAACTAGCCCTGGAGAAAATGCAAACCCTTCTTGACAGAATCAGTTCAGGAGCCTCCTCTAAGCCAGGCCCTGAGTGTTGGGAGAATCTGCCTCTTAAAGCCATATAGATCCATTGCTGTGCTACAAAAAAAGTCTTCACCCTGAGGCGAAATTGCTTAAGAAAATCCTGACGTGATTAGACACCACTCTCTTCTGAGAAAAAGTAAGCACACCATTAAAGGATAACCGAGATGCTACATAAACATGGCAGTGTTGAAATTGCTTGATGTTGCTGTCCCCAGATGCCAGTTTGGCAGGAGGGCACAGGAAAGGGGCTGAATGCTTGGATTTTTCTGGTTACTGCTGCACAGGTGTGGCACAGCCCCAGTGGGTGCTGTCCTGTAAGCACAATCTGATACCCCAGTGCTGCACGGGGCATAGTTAGGCTCTGGTGTGGTGAGGTTCACAGACACAGCCCGGACCTGTGCCATATGGGATGCCCATGGCTGAGTGAATAAACCCAAAGATCCTTTCTTCCTTTTTGCACTGTGTGGTAAAACGTTGCTTTCAGCTAACACTGATTTGCTCTGAAGGGAAGTTCTGGTGGAGTGAGGGATAAATGAAATATTACTGTTTTCAGATTTCTCTGTGATACAGAATGATGTAGAAATTAGTTCTTTTACCACCCTAAGTAATATGGACTGCAATGTCTGCAGCTGAGATTTCTAAACGATTTTCATGACAAGATTCTAGTTTTCACTTGATGATAACTTTGCCAAACATGAGCGCTTTGTGCTGAAGTTTTCCATCTCGTGGCTGATGTGTACAGATGGTCACATCCATTTGCTCATATGTACCAATGCAAATTTCCAGCTGAAAGAAAGCAGTTACGCTTGGGGATAATTTTATAGAAAAGCAGATGATTTATCTGTATTAAACAAATTGTTATGGGTGGAAGAAACCCCACACTTTGGTGTGAAGCTCTAATTTGACAGCAGAGCTCTCCAGACCTTATTTCAAAAGTTGGATTGGGTGAAGTTGGTAAATTTCAGTCACACCACTGAGAGCCAGGAGGACCCAGTGGTGCCCAGAAGAGCTGGGGCGGGATCTGGGGATGTGAGTGAACTCTGATAGAACTGGAGTAGGGTGTGGAGAGAAGGGAGGACAGAAGGAATGAAACATAGTTCAGATGGGGAAAATGACACCAGCAGCAAAAAAATAAAAAATAAAAAAAATAAAAAGCAGAAATACTGGTGAAGGTGAGGAGATGGTTCATAATGTGGTGCAGGACATCCCCCCCCAAGATTAGCAATGACCTTGTCTCCAGGCAGAGAAAGCTTGGGTCAGGGACTCCCTCTAGGGGCTGCACAAGGACAGCTTTCTGCTGGCCACCACCCCGACTGGCCACATCTCCAGTCCCCCCCAGCCTATTGCCCCCACCCTGGGCTCTCCCTTGCCCACGAGGTGAGGGCTGTTCCTTGCCAGGGAGCATTTGAAGTCCTTTGTGACATCGGTTTGTGAGGGAAGTTGAGAGGTGTTGGATGAAGGAATGCAGAAGGGAGAGCAAAAAAGATGGTTGAGGACAGATGGATGGCTCCGAACTTGGGACAGCTTCCTGGGTCCCAGCACCTGCTTTGCAGGAGGCCTGAAGCTCCCCACTATCACAGATCACTCAGGTCACTGGGATCTTTGCTGGTGGTGCACGATAAATACACCCATCTCTGGAGAAGCAGTAGGACTTGGCATTGCATTATTTTGCCTGCTTAGGGGATGGTGGGCAGGGAGCTGGAGGAGCCCTGGTTTCCCTTTGCCAAATATGTGGTGGGAATTGGACCAAATTTACCTTTAAAGGACCCTTTTAGAAGGGTCTCAAATGATTCTTACTCAAATGATTCTATGATTCCATGACACTGGAAAGAAGGAGATGGATGGGGTGATGACATCGTCCAGCAAGATTTACTGGAGTTCATTTATTGAGCACCTACAGTTAACAACCCCATATGAGTCCTGGGGGTTATTTTAAGGTTGCATTCATTAGTGTATGGGAGAAAATGAGAAGCTGCAGTGGTACATCTGTGGAAAACTACAGGATGATGTCGTGTGGGCTGTAGGTGCACCGAGTAAGATGTGTTGACTGATGAAGAATGTAAAAGAGTTTGAACGGGGCCCAATCAAATAATTTTACTCCTGATGTAAACTAGAGCAGAATAAGGCCATGTGGGACTATAAATAGCAAGAGATAGGTTCTGACTAAATCTATAGCATTTTCTCTGGCATTCATCTTGCATAAATTTAGATATTTCTGTAAATAAGTAGAAAACTTATTAAGCCTTACAAAGGTTAGACTGTTTCCACTGGATTTTATGTCTGTTGCATAAATCCTCCCAGGTAATTCCATACTTTGGACAGAGATAATTTTCTACAGTATAAGTTCAATTAACACTCTCATGCCGTACGTGCCATATATTAATGTGGGCAGGCTCCTGCACTCCCCAGAAATCAATGGCATCCTATTCCACTTCCTGATTCAATCAGCGTGAGCCCACTTGGGCCTCTGGGCATCTAGAAACATGAGGCTATCTACAGAAGGGAGATTTTCATGGCACTGAGGTCCCCATGTCATGCTGGATACCTCAGCCATTACCTGAAATATTTCTGCTGCTCATGGTGTATTTTCTCTGGAAGTGCTGTCGTTTACACTAATAACACTGTGTTCAAAGAATTATCTTGGTTTCCAGATATTCCAACTGTCCTCTGAATTGGTGGAAAGAAAACGGTCCACTTTATGTTAATGAACAGTAATTATAAATACACTTCAGTAGAGAACGAAGCTGTAATTAATTGCAAACACTTGGCATTTATAAGCAGCATTCATTGGTGCTAAGACATGGTTCACATTTTGCTGTCCTAAGTGCCATGCAAACTGACCTGAGCCTGAAAGTGCTCCTCCCTGTGCCTCTGCACATTGCAGCTCTGCACAATAAGACCGAGTTTCATTGCTCACCACAACCAGTGCCATGATTTAGCACTTTTCAGAATGGGCTTACTTGGCAGGGACAGTACAAAATGTACACATTTTCAATTCCTGTGCCTTTCAGACTCGAAGTTGATGTCCTTTACACATTCACTTCACATAACTATATCCTTGCCATTTTTCCTTCCTTTGGACAGAGCTCTTGGCTTTCAGACAATTCCTGCAGACCCTGTAGCAGTTGTGTCACCACAAGATGTGTCATTCATACTGGAAGCAGTCAGGTTTGAAAACCAAAGAACCGCCTGACTTGCATCCTAGGTGGCACAGACAGCGAGTGAGCAGGCAGCGAGGGGCATGCAGACAGATGATGTCTTTTAGCCTCCAGCAAGGCTTAATGTGGTTAAATCGAGATGCAGCTATGACTCCTGATGATGCCAGGAATCCAATACTCCACTTGTTTGCAACTCCTTGGAAAGAAGTGGCTGCCTTGTTTTGTATGATAAGGGGTTTGTGGAGTGAATACTCCCCTATTCCTGAATGTTTCAACATGAATTTCAACAGGGAAGGAACTGGCATTTTTGTATTTTTTTTTTTTATGATAAGGTCATGAAGCACTGGCACAGGTTGCCCAGAGAGGCAGTGGTACCTGGAGACATCCAAGCTCAGGCTGGGTGGGCTCTGAGCACCTAATGGAGGTGTAGGTGTCCCTGTTCATTGCAAGGGTGCTGGACCAGGTGGCCTTTGGGGATCCCTTCCAACTCAAATGATTCTGTGGTACTAAGAAAACACCAAGCGTGGAACGTGGAGTGGTCTGAGGTTATCCAGCTTCAGAAGGACAAGGAAGCAAGGTAGTGGTTGTCAAGTGTGCGAAGGTCTGCCTCGAAAAGGAAGGGAATCACCTTTGCTTCATCTCCATGATGGATAAGACAAGGAATTAGAGGTTAAGCTGTAGTGGGGAAATTAAGATCAAACACTGGGAAATGTTTTTTTTGGGGGGGAGGACAGATGGTTTGCGGAAGTTATGGAGTTTCCAACCCTGCAGAGATTCCCATGTGTTAGTCATTGATCATGCCCACAGCAGTGGCAGCGGGGAGTACCCAACTCTAGAGACGTCAGTGACCTTCTGCTGCCATGAATTATGAGAGGGATGCCTTGTTGGTGAGGCAGCAGTGAAAAATCAGGCCCGTGTTTAGATCTTGGGCACAGCAATGTCTCAAAAGCACACCTGAACCTAGGAGTATGCCTCCTTTCTGTTCAAGTCTTTTTGGTGAAATAGTGTCGCTGCTATCACTAGTGCATTGAGAACATGTTCTCAGAAAGGACTGAGCGTGTTACTTGAAATCAGATCTGTAGCGTTAATCTTCGTGTTGATGAAAATACATAGCCAGACATCCGTGAGGTTACCTTTCCTGCCTAACATGAGCTGAACTTGATGGATTTAATACTTGTTTCAGCCACAGCATGTTCACAAGTCTCAGCAGGCCCCGGACCTACCACATAACTTGGACACTTCTGGTTCAGAGGAGCACATTAACTCACACCAGGCTTTTCTTCCACACCACGCAGGGCAAGGAGGATGCTTGCAGCCCTGCTGCCCTTGGAGCAAGGTGACCAGCAGCTCCTTCTGTCATTGCCTCTCCTCCTTCCTCGCCTCCATGGTCTGCAATTGGCTCCGTTCGCTCGATGAGAGATGGCTGGAGGTGAGCACTTTAGGAGGGCTCTCCTCCTCCTTCCACCTGTTTTTCATTCCTTGACTCACTGGCTTTAAGCTGTAAGTGGTGACGTGACAGCTGAGTCATGGGCGCGCCACCTGGATGCTGTCAGCATCAATCTCTCTTATAAGGATCACAGAGGAGCAAAATAGAAAAGACCGTTTGGGCTTTGCATCCATCTTCCTGCCAGTGGGGACCGAGCCCTGCAGTGCAGTCACTGGCTCTGCCCAACCTCTCCCTCCAAACCCTAAGCACTGGAGCCTCCACTGTTCTCCCCCAGGAAACACAGCACAGTCTAATAAATGTCATTGACGAGGAGATCTCTGCTTTTCCATGGTTGTGATTTAGTCTACATCTGGCTTGCATGAGCACAGAACTTCCTGCTAATATCCACACAAGAAATTTTCTTTCCTGGCCAAGGAATTCACTCAAGTGCAAAACTGGAGCTAAAATGTTTTGTTTGTGTTTTGTCTAACAGTTTCAGGAGTCTCCCTGCCACATTGTTGTACAGAGCAGATGAAAAAAGGATGCAGTCCTATGCCCTGGAGAGCTTACACTTTTCATTTAAGCAAGATACAGTGACTGAGAATGACAACGAGATGGCAGGACACGAGTCATATGAGTAAGGTCAGAATGCTTCCAAATAAAGCCCATTGTCATGTTTTTAATTTGGGTTCATATTGGATCAATCATCACTGATGACTATGTATGTTGGGACAATTTTGCCACGTTTTAATGAAACCTTTTTCAGGTCTCAGAGAGCCATCCTTGTGCAGCACTCTGTGCTTCTGTCTCACGGTGAATCTTTCTCTTGGGTTAACAGGGCTTATTCAAAAATAATCACCTCTGTTAGTCTGCTTAGTAATGCCTGAGCATCCCAAAGGCACGTGTCTCGACGTCCTTAGCTTTGGCTCTCCAACCCTCACATCCCCCTCTTTATGCTGCCTGATTAACAGAGGAACACATTTAATTTTTGAGGGATATATGGTAAAAGTTTATCGTGGTTGCAGAACGCAATGCCACAGATGTCCGTTCAATGCCATCTGTCACACCTGCGGATTTGGCTATTATTCCTTCCTAATTTTATTCTTGTCTTTGTCTTGAGGGGATGAATTCTCTCTGGTACCTGACTGCAGGTTTAGTTGACTCCCAGAAGGAAGCCCAAACGCGCTTCAGAAGTGTTTATAATGTATGTCTTTCATCCTGGTTAAACCAGCTGCCCATGCACATCAAATCCCCGCAGCAATTTTTCCCTTCACAGAATAGAAATAATTAGCCTAATGGTTGAGTGTGGGAATGTTGCTAAATGAAGACAAGGGACATGCATAAGTGGGCTGATTTTAGCTCTCCAACCTTCCAGCCTCCCCGTTACCCCTTCAGAAGTCACAGAGGCTCGAGGCACTGCAGAGGGCTCATGAGACAAATGGTGATGCTCAGCAGGAGACTCTGTCACGGGTTTGGTCCCATCCATGCACACACTGACCAAATGCACACGTGTTATATTCAGAAGGCATGGGGAGGATCTCTGCCTCCTAGACCTCCAAATTCCCCAACATCCAACCGCCTGCTGAAATGTCAGTTTTCACCACTCGGAGATAATCTGATGTTTACCAGAAATGTGCTTTCATCATTTGTATGTTATACGGGAGGCCCCAGCTCAATTACAGAAACAGATGCTTGGTTGTATCGCCAGTGTGGAGCTATCCCAGCAGTCACACTGGAAAAGCATTAGTTATCCAAGGAGACAAATTGAACCAGACAAATCTAGGGACAACCTGCTTCTCCTCCAGCAGTTTGTGAAGCAGAGGTCTGGGGAAGGAGAGTTGAATTGGTTCTCACTCTGAGAGTCTGCTCTGGGGATGAGTACCTGGAGCTCCCATCCCTAACGGTTCCCACTACCCCTGGATGCCAGAGGATCCCTTTCCATGTGTGTACTGCTGCAGCAGCACAGGTCTCTGTGGGTGTTCTGACTGTGCCATGCAGGTGGCAAGGTGAGATCCAGCAGCTGCCCCTGTTCTGTGTAACAGCATTCCCACTGCTGCACAGGACCTGTGTATCTGCTGGGTCTGTCAAGTGGCACTCAGGTCAGCACCGTGCTGCTGCCAGAAACCCCAGGGTGGGTCAGAGCCAAGAGAATGATGTTCATAGGGATAGTAGCAAGCGACAGATCAGCCACTTCTACTGTCATCAAGTAGAAGTAATTATTACCTTCGTATTCTATATGTTGTGAATGGAAATCACATCATACACACTCATTCAAATCCAGTTTTAGGAAGATCTGAGCACTTCAGCATCAGGAGTGCATATGTTATGTGTTACATGCTGTTGAACACACAGAGTTTCAGACAGTTTATTCCATCAGCGCTAAATACCTGTGACTCTTCTGATATGAGAAAGGGAAAGAATGAAGCACTTAGGGGGATCAGAGAGCAATGTCACCGAAAACTTTCATCAGTCGTGGCTGAATAAAGCCATACAAAGCCAGCTGCTGGGGTGAAGACATGGATCCAACAAAGCAGCAGCTCTGGGTGGAAAACTGGATCTCCAGATTAGGGTCCTTTAACCCAGAATGCCAAATACATCACGGCGTGGGACTGGTGGGTGGCAGCCACCTGCAGGGCTACCCTGGGGGCACCCACTGCATTAGAGCTGAAGCACGGATCCTTTTGGAGACAATGCTGAAGTCACTCTGTTTACCTCAGAGCAATCTGACGGAAGGATTAACGAGGCGCTCAGTCCCTCTCACTGCATTACAGAGCAGTGATTAAATTATTCCTAAACGAAATTGCAGGAATCGGACACCTCACTGCCGACATCTCCGTAATCTCCTCTGCCTGCTTGTTCGAGTGCTTAACTTTCCTTATTAAGCACTGTTGTGCTGGAAGTTAGAACACACTTCTGCTTCTGTCCACGCTGATCCGTGGGCACAGCAGATGCTGCTCTACAAATTACTATGGCTTTGCAGAGGGACCTGTGAGCTCCGCTCGGAATAAAGTTCCCTGCGGGGGCCACCTCATTAGAGGAGGGAGCTGATGGAAACGGGGAAGTTGCACCAGAGCCCAACTGATAGGGGAACTTAATTATTCAGAAAAAGGTTTAGCAAAGCGACAGTGTGGTGGCTGCCTTTGGAAAACAGGAGATTAAAGATGTTGGTGAGGGCTGCAGAGTGTGGGGGGGGACAGGGAGGGTTCACATACACACCAAGCTGGTGACAAATTCTTGAACAAAAGGGAAATCAGAAGCATAAGTAGAGATGATCAACAAAGTGATGTATTTGCAGACGTATATGTATTTAATGTGGTTAATATATGGAAAAATAGGGCTGAAACAGAAACAGCAATTAGAAAACACGTTATGAGGCTTTGGACAAGTGTAGGGGCTGATAATAACACCATGGGATGCAACTGTTAATTCAGAAGAGAGGAAGAGGATTTGCAGCTCTGTCACAAGTTTACCTCTTGAAACACTCAGCGACATTGTGCTGAATAACAGACACCCTTACTCCGATCTGACTACCAGTAGGACACACGGGGAAAGGCTTTACATTTATGGGGTGAATTCTCTTCCCAGCTTTACGTACACAGATGTGAAGATTCAGACAGTTCTGGAGGGTCCAGGCTGATTCCTGACCCCAGCAGCAGCACAGTGAAACCTCAGTGACTCCAGGACAACACTGGAGCGAGTGAAAAACGTGATCCCAGGTGCATGTCCCCTCCTTAACTCCAAGGAGAGCCCACAGAAAGGTCCCAGAGCTGCATTCTGGACCGCCTCATCTCCCAACTGAGAGCAGAGGTCTCACTGCAGCACGGCCCTATGGATCTCGCATGGTCCCTGTGCCCCCATCCCGGGCCCCGCTGATCCCTGGAAGAACACAACGCAGTGAGAGCTCCCGCTGCACCACCACCGCTTCATTAGAAAATCAAAATTAGAAAATCATTGCAAAGAATTACAATTTATGGGACCGGGAATGGGAGGAGGAGGTGGGAAACGAAATAAAAATCCCACGAACACTCGGTCTGGACCCAACGCACAGAGGGAAACCCACACAACGTGAATTCTGCAGGAGGTATTTCCTCGCAGTGCCGCTCTCCCACCTGGCAGCCGTGGGGGG
>VXAB01006986.1:201688-212116 GCA_013399175.1 Odontophorus gujanensis
GGGCCCCGCGGGCCGCCGGGGGAACCGGGGCCGCCCGGACCGGTGGGGCCGCCGGGCGAGAAGGGCGAGCCGGGGCGGCAGGGGCTGCCGGGGCCGCCCGGGGCCCCGGGGCTTAACGCGGCGGGGGCCATCAGCGCCGCCACCTACAGCACCGTGCCCAAGATCGCCTTCTACGCCGGCCTGAAGCGGCAGCACGAGGGCTACGAGGTGCTCAAGTTCGACGACGTGGTGACCAACCTGGGCAACCACTACGAGCCGGCCAGCGGCAAGTTCACCTGCCAGGTGCGCGGCATCTACTTCTTCACCTACCACATCCTCATGCGGGGCGGCGACGGCACCAGCATGTGGGCCGACCTCACCTGGGCAACCACTACGAGCCGGCCAGCGGCAAGTTCACCTGCCAGGTGCGCGGCATCTACTTCTTCACCTACCACATCCTCATGCGGGGCGGCGACGGCACCAGCATGTGGGCCGACCTCACCTGGGCAACCACTACGAGCCGGCCAGCGGCAAGTTCACCTGCCAGGTGCGCGGCATCTACTTCTTCACCTACCACATCCTCATGCGGGGCGGCGACGGCACCAGCATGTGGGCCGACCTCACCTGGGCAACCACTACGAGCCGGCCAGCGGCAAGTTCACCTGCCAGGTGCGCGGCATCTACTTCTTCACCTACCACATCCTCATGCGGGGCGGCGACGGCACCAGCATGTGGGCCGACCTCACCTGGGCAACCACTACGAGCCGGCCAGCGGCAAGTTCACCTGCCAGGTGCGCGGCATCTACTTCTTCACCTACCACATCCTCATGCGGGGCGGCGACGGCACCAGCATGTGGGCCGACCTCACCTGGGCAACCACTACGAGCCGGCCAGCGGCAAGTTCACCTGCCAGGTGCGCGGCATCTACTTCTTCACCTACCACATCCTCATGCGGGGCGGCGACGGCACCAGCATGTGGGCCGACCTCACCTGGGCAACCACTACGAGCCGGCCAGCGGCAAGTTCACCTGCCAGGTGCGCGGCATCTACTTCTTCACCTACCACATCCTCATGCGGGGCGGCGACGGCACCAGCATGTGGGCCGACCTCACCTGGGCAACCACTACGAGCCGGCCAGCGGCAAGTTCACCTGCCAGGTGCGCGGCATCTACTTCTTCACCTACCACATCCTCATGCGGGGCGGCGACGGCACCAGCATGTGGGCCGACCTCACCTGGGCAACCACTACGAGCCGGCCAGCGGCAAGTTCACCTGCCAGGTGCGCGGCATCTACTTCTTCACCTACCACATCCTCATGCGGGGCGGCGACGGCACCAGCATGTGGGCCGACCTCACCTGGGCAACCACTACGAGCCGGCCAGCGGCAAGTTCACCTGCCAGGTGCGCGGCATCTACTTCTTCACCTACCACATCCTCATGCGGGGCGGCGACGGCACCAGCATGTGGGCCGACCTCACCTGGGCAACCACTACGAGCCGGCCAGCGGCAAGTTCACCTGCCAGGTGCGCGGCATCTACTTCTTCACCTACCACATCCTCATGCGGGGCGGCGACGGCACCAGCATGTGGGCCGACCTCACCTGGGCAACCACTACGAGCCGGCCAGCGGCAAGTTCACCTGCCAGGTGCGCGGCATCTACTTCTTCACCTACCACATCCTCATGCGGGGCGGCGACGGCACCAGCATGTGGGCCGACCTCACCTGGGCAACCACTACGAGCCGGCCAGCGGCAAGTTCACCTGCCAGGTGCGCGGCATCTACTTCTTCACCTACCACATCCTCATGCGGGGCGGCGACGGCACCAGCATGTGGGCCGACCTCACCTGGGCAACCACTACGAGCCGGCCAGCGGCAAGTTCACCTGCCAGGTGCGCGGCATCTACTTCTTCACCTACCACATCCTCATGCGGGGCGGCGACGGCACCAGCATGTGGGCCGACCTCACCTGGGCAACCACTACGAGCCGGCCAGCGGCAAGTTCACCTGCCAGGTGCGCGGCATCTACTTCTTCACCTACCACATCCTCATGCGGGGCGGCGACGGCACCAGCATGTGGGCCGACCTCACCTGGGCAACCACTACGAGCCGGCCAGCGGCAAGTTCACCTGCCAGGTGCGCGGCATCTACTTCTTCACCTACCACATCCTCATGCGGGGCGGCGACGGCACCAGCATGTGGGCCGACCTCTGCAAGAACGGGCAGGTGGGTGCTCGCGTCCCGACCCCCCGCCGTCGGGGCCGGCGCGCACCGACGACCGCGATCGTGGGGAGGGGGAGCGGGCAGGGAGCGGATTGGGCACGGATGGGGCTGACAGGGCTGGGCGGCAGGTGCGGGCCAGTGCCATCGCGCAGGACGCCGACCAGAACTACGACTACGCCAGCAACAGCGTGGTGCTGCACCTGGACTCCGGCGACGAGGTGTACGTCAAGCTGGACGGAGGCAAGGCGCACGGGGGCAACAACAATAAGTACAGCACTTTCTCTGGCTTTCTTTTATACCCCGATTAAAGCGCGGTGAGCGACGTGACCCAGCCGACCCCGTGCCTCCCCTCTGAGCCCCGTTATGCCGCGGTTCCCCGCTGCTCTCCGCGGGTCACTTTGGCTTCGTTATCGGTTTCTCTGTTTTTCTTTTTTCTTTTTCCCGTGGAAACGAAATACACGTGAACAACGCGACCCCTCCCTGGCTGTCCCCTGACCCCCCGTCCCCGTGTCAGTGTTCTGTGTCACACCAGGAGCACGCAGCCAGAAACCCAAGTGGTTCCTGTGCTGTATCAGAGATTCAGAGTTCAGCCCGTGCCATACGCAGCATTTGAACTGCTCAATTATTACTTTTTTTTTCTTTTTTGTCAATGAATATTAATTACAGTGATGAATTTTCAGATGGGTTTTTCATGATGTGGCACTGGCCCATGTTTTCTCCTCTGCTGCTTCATTTGTATGGGGTCAAATGTAAACTTTTCTGTGCAATGCGATGCCCGTGTGAATGATGGTGTCACTAACGTCAAACCTGTTCCTGTCTGCAAAAGAACTCAGTCATTGACAACACTCACCAAAATATCACATTAAATTATGTTTTTAGACAATGGCTTCTCACTGTGTGTCTCTTCCAGTGCTGCAGAGGAGCCGCCCTGTGCTGGTAGCAGGGGGTGGGAGGTGTTGCTCCAACCCTTCAGGTTTGCAGCAACATTTAAAGTTCAGATGGGACACCTTGTCTAGGTCATGATTGTGGCTCAAGAGGGCTGGGAAGAAACAGGAAGAGAAAAAGCCCTTTGTGTTTATGTAGTTCTGTAAAGATGGCACAGCATCACCAAGGGGTGAAGGTGGGTGTGCAGAGATCTCCTGAACATCCACTGGGACAGAGCCTGACCCAGAGCTGCTGAAGAACACAAAAATCATTCTGCTGGCAGTGAGGGAGAACTGTGTTCCAGCACTGTGCCAGACAAGTGCAAAAGTGCAGAGGGGAGATGAGCTCAGTGCAAGTGTGGGGCTGAACCCCAGCTGGCTGTCAGCTCCAGGACAGAGGTGAAGGAAGCTCAGTGGGACCCCATTCACACAGGTTAATCCTGGCATTCACACAGGTTAATCCTGGGCATAGTGTGTTCTCATAAAGGTGTGTAATGGTGTGCACATCCCTGAGCTCTTCCACAGGCAATTGGTGAACTGCTCCATTTGGGTAAATTGGGATTACTTAACTGTAATGGAGTTAATCGAGTTAAAGAAGCTGGTACCTTGTTTGTTCTCCCTTTCACCAACTGCATTATCCCTGCCCAGAATCACATTGGGGACAGGCTCACTCCAGCCCTGCGCTGAGCAGCCCAGCAGTGGCCAGGCTCTCACAGTCCCCTATTAAGTCCTCGGTGGGATGTATTGCCTTGTTGTCTGTGCAGAGGGACACTGAGCACCCTGTTCCAGGAGGAGGAGGCAGTTCCTGCCTTCATCCCATCCTCTAGCCTCCCTGGCCAAAGGGAGCAGAGTTCATAAGCAGGTACATGCATTTGACAATTACCAATCTCCAACGCCTTGTCGATTTGTACCATTTAGAATATGATTAAAAGCAGTGTCTCAGACCCAAATGAAGTATAATTGCTATGGATCCCCAATTCCCTCCGGATCTGTAATCCTTTTTGACTATTCCTCCCCCCCCCTTCTCCCAACGAAATGGAGCTTAGACACAAAGCCCTCGGTTTAAATTTCAAAAAATTAAAATTGACATGCAGCAGCATTAGCAGGAGCCAGGAGGAATTCTAAGGAGGTGCCTGGGCTCCGCTTTATCCTTTGCATTAAGAAGCAATTTGTACTTCTAACAAAGACCCAACTGTTCCCCCTTGGCAAAAGGGCAATGAAGATGCCTTGCAAGGGAATTGCTGTTCACAATACTTAAACAAATTTGAATCTTAGATTTTTAAATCTGTATTCCCTGGTGGAGCCCGCTCCTTGCAATTCTAATGCGGGGCCGGTGGTGTGTGCCTGCCAAGGTGTCAGCAGCTAAGCAGATGATGGATTGATGAGGCAATGGGAAGACACAGGCTCGTGGTGGCAGTTTGCCCCGACAGTGATCTATGTATCTGCACATTATCAATGTCATGAGGAGCCTCAAACCACCCTCACTAGATGTCTCATTTTCTACTTATCTCTTATGTACTAATTATCGGGCTGGATTATTCCCTGGGATAGAAAAAAAAAATGCTCCTTGCCACTCCACTGTCAGTTTACACAATCAATGGAAGGATCACCTGGCTGCTTGCATGTTTTTCTGCTCTTCTTCTCCTGGCAGAGCTCTGAGATGGCACTGGGGGTGTGGGATCTGTTCCCACCATGGGTGCTGGGACAGAGTCCTCGTCGTGGTACTTCAGAATGCACTTTTTTTCCCCAGCTTCATTCATAGAATCATTATGGCTGGAAAAGACCTCTTAAGATCATCTGGTTCAACCCCAGTCCACACCCACCATGCCCACTGACCTCGGCCCTCAGTGCCACATCTCCACAGCTCTTTAACACCTCCAGGGACAGTGACTCCCTCACCTCCCTGGGCAGCCTGTGCCAGTGCATCACCTCTCTTTCTGAGAAGAAATAGCTCCCAATACCCACCCTGAACCTCCTCAAAATAACTTGAGGTCCTTACCTCTCATTTTGTAACCAGCTATGTACTCAAACTAAAATAATAATAAAAGCAGTTCGGATAAAAAAAAAAAAAGGGGTATTTGTGCTCTCACAGCAAGGCATTGCAGCAACAAATCCCAGATCTTTGTGCCCCAATGGGAACCCCTTACCCTGTCTGTGGGGCAGGGAGGTCCCATGGGCTGGAAGAGAGAAGGTTTCCACAGACTTCTCCTCAGTCCTCCTCCTCCTCTTACAGAGCAGAGCAGGAGAGCCCCTGGCCTAGCTTCTCTTTCCTCCCATTTGCTGGTGCTGCTTTTTGTGCCTTGTGGCTTTATACACACACACTGATCCACGTGTTGCTCTCAGGCTTCCTGCTGTTGGAACTCACCGTGGCCATTTTTCTCAGTGATTTAATGCTTGCTCATCTCCTTGCTTGTCTCCTTCAGGGTTTCCAGTGCCTGATGGGCTCAATCTGTGAGCACACAAAGCAGTGAGGGTGGGTTTGCTGAGCCCTTATGTGGCCTCTTCCTTTTTATACATTAAAGAGGTCTACAGAGGACTAATACAAAACAGCATGTAAATCTATTTATTAAATTCCTGTTAAATACCTTTTTCTCAGTAACACATGGCAATTCCTCCCCCCTTTACTCTGATTGGATTGAACTCTGGGATGAATTCCAGCTAAGATCCCGTGTCTCAGTATTGTCTCTGGGATAAAGGAACCTGTCAGAATGAAATAAAGACTAGCTGCATCTTCACTGACTTTGAGGCTCTAAAGGGTTGGGTCCTTTTTGCTGTACAGAGTTGAATGGCAGCCATATGGGCACCGGCACAGTGGTGAGAGCCCCCTCTGCAGTTGTCCTGTGCCTGAACTCCAACAGGTGCAGCTCGATGGCAAGCTGTGGCTAACGTGCCACCAGGGCCTGCTTCCCTCAACCAGATCTATTTCTCTAGCCCAGTTCTATGCTGACTGATCTGTGAGTTCCTTGGCCACCTCTCAGTTTTACCTGGAGGCCACCACGCTCCCTCCAGTGAGCATCACGAGCCAGAGGAACTGATACAAAGCCCTATCCTGATGCTCTCAGGCAGCTTGTTTGCCACCAGCCATCAAGGCGTTATGAGGAGGCCAGCAGAGGGCAATGCTGGTTGCCTGCAAACATCCTGCATGGTTTGGTAACCTAGACTTCAACATCCATCATAATGGATCATCTGGAGTACTGTAGCCAGCTCTAGGCTTCCAACACAGAAGGGATGAGGGGCTGTTGGAACAGGCTCAGAGGGCCACAGAGATGGTCAGAGGTCTGAAGCACCTCTCCTGTGAAGAGAGGTTGAGGAAAGTGGGCTTGTTCAGCTTGGAGAATAGACAGCTCCATAGAGACCTCATTGCAGCCTTCCAGTACTTGAAGGGAGCATACAAACTAGAGAGGAACCAACGTTTTAGATAACCTGATAACGACAGAATAGGACAAGGAGGGATAGCTTTAAACTGAAAGAAAGGAGATTTAAGTTAGATGAAAGGAAAAAATTCCTTACTCAAGGTAGTAAGATGCAATCTTCCCAGAGGAGCTGTAGATGTTCCATCCCTGGAGGTGCTGAAAGCCAGGTTAGACAGGGCCCTGGACAGCTTGATCTGGTGGGAGGCTGAAGGGAAAGGTGACAGCGGATAATCAGTTCTAAATTACCCAAAAAAGGGACAGTGATCACAATCTAATTAAAAAAAGAAAGAGCCACTTACCCATCCCAAGAATTGTTAGCTTCAGAAAGAAGGATCTTCAGGTAAAGACCCTCCCTCGGGGCAACCAGCCCTTAAATGAGGCTTAGGGAGGGGTGGAGGTGGTTCCACCCCCTTCCAGTCACACTGCTTTCACCTGTTTCCCTTCACCAGGTGCTCAATCAGTGGTTCAGGACGTGACTTACCAATTCCCATACAATGGAAATCAGCCCACAGTGGGCTTTAAGGTCCCTTCCATCCCAACCATTCTGTGATTCTCTGATGGTATTTTACCCCCCTGAGTTCCAGGTTGAAGCTGGAGCAGTTGGGTGCTTAAGGTCACATCCTGAAGGGGCTGACTCCTGCGTAGTGTGGTTCTGGAGGAGCTGTGCATTGTGCTTGTAGACAATCACCTGTCTTCTTTGAGTTCTTCCAATTATGAGACATCCTAGATTAACCATCACCCTGTGCAGCACAGCTCTGCAGATTCTCTAGACAGGGGGCTGATGACATATCTGTCTCTGTTTCGTTTGCTCCTGTTCTGAGGTTTTTGGCATCAGCTGGGTCAGAACCAAAAAAGACCTGTCTGATCCCTGTGATCTGCTGCCCTGCTGATGCGGGATTATTTCCTCCAGTGCGCCGTGAGCACGGTGACACTGGGAGCATGGCTTGCCTGCAGCATTGGCTGTGCTCCTCATTGGGAGGGGGGCATACAGCATCCTTCCTCCTCTTTTTGCTCACAGCTGCCAGATCATGTCCAGAAAAGCAAATAATAATAATAAAAAAAATCCAGTCTTAAATGCAGCTGAAATGTTTCCTTGTTGGCATTTCTCTTTGTCAACAAATTGCTTATTGCTTGAGTGTTGGGTTGTGATTGCCATCCCAAAGAGGAGAGATCTGTCTCTGAGGAGGGGGAAAGCATGCCTGGGAGGATAACGTGTTTGAAGACGTGAGCTCTGCTCAGAGCAGGCTTTATGAACGAGTCTTTGTCCGACCGTAGTTTGAGGATGCAATATTGATGGTATGATAATGCAGAAAATGTTTTAACTCCTTGGGGAGGAAGCTGCTCTTCAGGTATTGTCCTGATCCTCCCTCATTACAGATTGTTTCTTCTGAAACATCACATTAACAGCGCTGTGCCGCAGCATGCCAATGTGTGAGGTGGTGGGGATCAGATCTGAGTGGGTTTTGCTCTATTTTGTTTTGGTGTACAGTTGAATTCCTGAAATTTGTGCCTTATGCATGCATATTTCCTTCCTGGGCTCCGGGAGTCCAAGGCACAAATTCTGCTTCCAGGTACATCAATCTAGCCATTCTCAAGCTGAATTTTTCTCTGTCTTTTAGTGCATGTAGCCACCATACGGTGTGACAGCAATGTTCCTGTTAGGCAGTATTTGGGGCTGACCATAATGAATCTCACCCTTTGTACCCAGTGATAGAAACGGTCCATTTTGAGTCCTGCCCAGAAAGTGTCACCGTGTGAACACCTCACAGGGAAAACGCTGTCAGCATCTGTGAGTGGGTCAAGCAGCTCCTTTTGCCAGCCTCTAGCAACCTCCTTCAGAGAAGCATCAAATATTTGCAAAGCTCAACCCCTCTGNATTTAAGTTAGATGAAAGGAAAAAATTCCTTACTCAAGGTAGTAAGATGCAATCTTCCCAGAGGAGCTGTAGATGTTCCATCCCTGGAGGTGCTGAAAGCCAGGTTAGACAGGGCCCTGGACAGCTTGATATGGTGGGAGGCTGAAGGGAAAGGTGACAGCGGATAATCAGTTCTAAATTACCCAAAAAAGGGAGAGTGATCACAATCTAATTAAAAAAAGAAAGAGCCACTTACCCATCCCAAGAATTGTTAGCTTCAGAAAGAAGGATCTTCAGGTAAAGACCCTCCCTCGGGGCAACCAGCCCTTAAATGAGGCTTAGGGAGGGGTGGAGGTGGTTCCACCCCCTTCCAGTCACACTGCTTTCACCTGTTTCCCTTCACCAGGTGCTCAATCAGTGGTTCAGGACGTGACTTACCAATTCCCATACAATGGAAATCAGCCCACAGTGGGCTTTAAGGTCCCTTCCATCCCAACCATTCTGTGATTCTCTGATGGTATTTTACCCCCCTGAGTTCCAGGTTGAAGCTGGAGCAGTTGGGTGCTTAAGGTCACATCCTGAAGGGGCTGACTCCTGCGTAGTGTGGTTCTGGAGGAGCTGTGCATTGTGCTTGTAGACAATCACCTGTCTTCTTTGAGTTCTTCCAATTATGAGACATCCTAGATTAACCATCACCCTGTGCAGCACAGCTCTGCAGATTCTCTAGACAGGGGGCTGATGACATATCTGTCTCTGTTTCGTTTGCTCCTGTTCTGAGGTTTTTGGCATCAGCTGGGTCAGAACCAAAAAAGACCTGTCTGATCCCTGTGATCTGCTGCCCTGCTGATGCGGGATTATTTCCTCCAGTGCGCCGTGAGCACGGTGACACTGGGAGCATGGCTTGCCTGCAGCATTGGCTGTGCTCCTCATTGGGAGGGGGGCATACAGCATCCTTCCTCCTCTTTTTGCTCACAGCTGCCAGATCATGTCCAGAAAAGCAAATAATAATAATAAAAAAAATCCAGTCTTAAATGCAGCTGAAATGTTTCCTTGTTGGCATTTCTCTTTGTCAACAAATTGCTTATTGCTTGAGTGTTGGGTTGTGATTGCCATCCCAAAGAGGAGAGATCTGTCTCTGAGGAGGGGGAAAGCATGCCTGGGAGGATAACGTGTTTGAAGACGTGAGCTCTGCTCAGAGCAGGCTTTATGAACGAGTCTTTGTCCGACCGTAGTTTGAGGATGCAATATTGATGGTATGATAATGCAGAAAATGTTTTAACTCCTTGGGGAGGAAGCTGCTCTTCAGGTATTGTCCTGATCCTCCCTCATTACAGATTGTTTCTTCTGAAACATCACATTAACAGCGCTGTGCCGCAGCATGCCAATGTGTGAGGTGGTGGGGATCAGATCTGAGTGGGTTTTGCTCTATTTTGTTTTGGTGTACAGTTGAATTCCTGAAATTTGTGCCTTATGCATGCATATTTCCTTCCTGGGCTCCGGGAGTCCAAGGCACAAATTCTGCTTCCAGGTACATCAATCTAGCCATTCTCAAGCTGAATTTTTCTCTGTCTTTTAGTGCATGTAGCCACCATACGGTGTGACAGCAATGTTCCTGTTAGGCAGTATTTGGGGCTGACCATAATGAATCTCACCCTTTGTACCCAGTGATAGAAACGGTCCATTTTGAGTCCTGCCCAGAAAGTGTCACCGTGTGAACACCTCACAGGGAAAACGCTGTCAGCATCTGTGAGTGGGTCAAGCAGCTCCTTTTGCCAGCCTCTAGCAACCTCCTTCAGAGAAGCATCAAATATTTGCAAAGCTCAACCCCTCTGAGTCCCCACTGAGCGCTCACTGCAGCCAAGAGCTTGGAGCTGTTGCAGACTTCAGCATTCCCTCTCAAGTGACGCTGCTGCGCTTTGTCAATTGTATGAAGATGAAATTTGAACTTTATTAAAGCTGAAACACTAATCAAGCCAATAAATCCCTTCCTCTTTTTTTAATTTTTCATTTTTTTTTAAAATTTTTTTTTGGGGGGGGG
>VXAB01006986.1:212511-279814 GCA_013399175.1 Odontophorus gujanensis
GGGAGGATGCTGTTTGCAATTAATATGCAAAATCTCATTGATTCCAGCAACTCCAAAACTCACAATGCAGTGTTATTATGTCTTGACAGTGTACACCATAAAGTCTCCAAAAGACACCACTGTGGTCCCAGTCACTGTGCTGTGGCTGTGGGCATGGGATGAGAAGACCATGCACAAGTGGTCGCTGCTGAGGATACATCTGCACATTGTATTGCTTTGAGAACTCAGGTGGCAGAGAGGAAAGGTACACCAGCTGATCCTGAAAAAATACTTCTGCTCAAATCTTTCCCAACATCTTTCCCTAAGGTAGCAAGCAGTACTGGGAGATTGTTGTATGAAGTAATTGCCTCTTGGTCTCAAACCACTTGAGAATGAGATTTGTTTCTATTTTCCTTACATGTTGACCAGTGAGCCTCCCCATGTCTGAAAGAGCTGTACTCCCTTGGTGGCAGGACCCAAGGGAAGGTGTGCACCTGGTGGATCACGTGTTCTCCATGGGGTTGATCTGATCCTCTTCACAGCTAGGGAGCACCCCTCAGGGCTTCAATGGGGCAGGGTCAAGGTTACGTTTAATCTTTGGCTGGCATTTTATGGTGGTAATGGTTTCTGTTACTGTTCTCAGTTCTCATGAAGTTATTTGACTTGGTCTTGGCATAATCAATAGGCCTTTTTATTGATATACACGCTTCTTGAAGCTGGTGGAGCAGAGCATGGGATGGATGTGCTTTTATTCCAGAATAGCACAAATCAGATAAAGAGCTGCTGAATTAAATTGTGGTTGGTGTTTTCTGGGAACTACAATTCAGATTTCCTCTTCCTTTTCCCGCTACCATCCAAAAAAAAAAGAGACAGGGAGAGTAAAACAAGAAATAGTGGACTAGTGTGATCCATGTGTCCTGGTCCTTGTGCTTTTCTAGGTGTTCAGAGAAATAAATGATTTTGAATTTAAAAAAGAAAGGGAGGAACAGGTATTTTGAGTCCCTTAGTTCTGGTTTTTTTTTTTTTTTTCCTCCCCCTAGTTCAGCCAAGATCACAAAACAAAAAATTACCTGCTCAAATGCAGGGACGGGACTGGGACAAGTGACAGGGAGCATGATATGGGGTTGGGGCATGGGATTCTGTGCTCCTGTGTGAGGCTGGGAGACACCTGAGGGCTGAGGCAGCTCTGTTTGCAGTGAAGCTATGAGGACATCACCAATACTTCTGGGAGACAGAGAATGAGCATGCCTTTGGGAACCCTGACCCAAATCTGCTCTCAGCCTGGTGGGAAAAGGATCACACTTTCTGAGCCTGAGCAGGTGCCTTTCTAATTGGTATTTCTGCAGGATTTTGCTGCTTCCCAGACCAGATGCAATGTTGGTGCCATGGGGTTTTCTTGGTTTTCTCTTTCTCCCCCTCTTCCAACCTAATGCAGAAAAGGGGTCTGTGAGCCCTGATCTGCAGGGCAACACCAGTCACCAGTTGAGCCAACTTTTACGGTGCTACAGATGTATGAGCTGAGCCTGTCTGAAATAGGGAACTGAAAGCACCCTCGCCCCAAATTACCACACTGGGATTTTAATTTAGACCACACAAGCCTGTTCCTCAATGCATGGAGCAGGGAGTGAGTGGAAAGACAAGGACTTGATGCTGTGTTTTTAGCGTTGTGATTCTTGAGTTCTGCTGCAGGGTGGAAAATCACCTGCTGATAGCAATCCTCAGGGTAAAGCTTTTTTAAAAATATTCCCAGTAGGCTTTTGGCCAGCTGAACTAAAACAGAAAAACACCCACCCCTCTGTTCAGTGTTATCCTTCATGTTGGGTATCTCAGGTGCAATTTCATCCTTGATCTCACCCCAAAATTAGAAGGATAACAAGCACATCAAGAGTGAGGCGAACCAGCGTGATCTGGAGGGATCAGAGCTCTGGGGTCTGTGACCTGCAAGAAACCAGGGCTGAAAGTAGATATTACTGTGTGCAAAGAACGCTGAGGAGCAGGGATGGGGATGGGGAGAGGGGTGCAACAAGCAGTGCCTGCTAATGAGCTCGTGCCCCGTGCTTGCGTGGTGCTCCGTGCAGGCAGTGACCATGCATGATGGTTTCATGCTGGCTGCTGCTCCAGAGGAAATCCGTGCTGCTTCAGACAGCAGCCTGGGGAGGGATGATGCATGGCCAGTGTGAGAACAAATATCACTGTGTTATCTCCTTCCTCTTGCACTACCTGCATCAGAATGCTAATTTTCGCTTGGCTGTGAAACGCGGTGTGGCTCTCAGCTGCCAGAGAACCTGGGGAGGTGGTGGGAAAAATTATGCAGAATAAATGGTGCTAAGCAATGTGAATGTTTTTAATGCACGTCTCTTTGTGATAGAGGAGATGTAGAGCAAGAGAGGACACAGAGCAGAGATTGCACATCCACGGGCCGGTTGTGCACTCAGTCCCTTACCAAATGGTGACATATTTAAAATGAGGTACAGAACCATCAGCAGCAAGTGCTAGAGCTGAGTCATAATTAAACAACTTCAAATGGGGTTGTGGTGGATTGGTGGTGGAGCTGCCTCTGGCTCTCGGTGACATGAGCAGATAACAAGATGGGGGGAGCTGGACAGTGCTGGGACCTGCCAGAATGGGAGGTGCCTCCCTCTGTGACATGTTTTGCACTGGAATTCAACCTCAAGACAAAAACAAGGAGCAAAATGTTCAGCTCCAGTGCTGGAAGCCCTGGGCAACACTCAAAATGGCTGAACAACTTGTGGCAGCCCACTCCAAACCTCCCTGCCTCCTTCAGCAAGGAGGAACCCAACCCTGTTGGTCATCATTGCTGTACCTCTGGGGTGCTGTACAGGACCTCCCCAGCATTTCACCACTTCTTGGGACAACAGCCTTGGGCAGGGTCATGTTCATTACTTTTAGATCCTTGAAGTTTCGGGCTGGAGGAAGGATCTTCAGAGCTGTGTTAGTAGAAACCCGCAAAACCAGAGCCTGCAAGATGCTGTCTGTTGGAAGGAGATGAGGAGCAGAGCGCTGAGAACAGCATCCAGCTGGCAGCCAGGCACTTGATGTGACAATGGTACCCTTGGTGCTGGGAGCATCGTCCTTGCCTGTGGAGACAAGAGGGAAAAAAGCAGTCGCTGCCGGCAGTGGGTTGGAGATGCTGTCTGGAGTTAGGGCTGGCTTGATGGCTCCTGACAGCAGCAGGAGGGGAGCCAAGGGGTGATTTAACTGTGCCCTGGACATCATTGTAGTGGCTTCTGTGTACTTGTGAATGTGCTGTGAGAGACACTCGTGTCACAGTTCCCAGTGGGACAATCTGCTAACCACAGGGGACTCCCTGCACTGCAGCTTTGCTTCAGTATTTACACATTGACGTGTGTTTAAGAAGCTGAAGCTGAGGTGAGCAAGAACAAAGCTCACACAGTTGGTGTGTTGTTTTCTGGAGACAGCTTTGGAGGGTACAGAGGTACAGAGCTCCTGGGGGAGACTGCATGGAGTTCAGGTCCTCCTTTGCAACCCCAGCAAGGCTTATGGACTGGGAACAGCCCAATCTGGCCATGGGAAATTATCCAAGGGTGAGCTGATCCCAGAGCTGTCCTGAGTTAACTTCTTGGGCAAAAACCTGGAACCAACTTGAATCACTTTGTTTATTCTGCACGGAAAAAGCTTGACTTTTTTTCCCCCAGGCATTACAACTGAGGAATGGGTGCTGTCAGCTAAACACTTGGAAAAAGCAAAATGGATATTTCAGTGGTGGTGTGGATTAATTTTCCATCTTTCTCTGACAAATGGTATGGGGGTGCTAAACTTTATGTCTGTCCAGAGAGGGAAAGAGGTGAGGGAATCGTTCTGTTGATTATTTCCAAAGGTAGGATATGCAAACAATATAAATATTTATTAAGAAACTTTGTTTATTCCAGGATTGCAACAAAGAAAGAGACTTAGACTGTGCTGTTTGTCCTCCTTGCAATGTCTTATTCCTCATTTGTGATTTGTCATTGCATATTTTATTTCCCTTTTGTGAAGACAATGGTAACCAGAATAGCTTAAAAAAAGGAAAGTGGCACTTACTCGATAGCTGGCCCAGTGCTTATATAATTTCTCCTTTTCGGATCCCCCCTCTGTGGTAAAGGCATCAGCATCCCCACCCAGGCTGACAGCAGCAGTTTTCTCACCAGATTTCTCCCTCCCACAATTCCTTCTCCTTGGGAAAAAAGATGGGGAAGTTTTACCTTACAATGAGACCAGTAAACCCACCAGATCTCTGCAGAGGAGCAGCTTACATTGTTAATTTCAGCTTAAAGTTGATTTCAAGCAATATCAGGAAGAAGAAAAATTAACACAAACCCATTAGAGAAGAGCTGAAGAACCTGGGCAGCAACTCCTGCACGTGGGTTGGTGGTGTCCCACCCTGACCACCTCTCCTGAACTCCAGAGGTGTTTTCTCACTACTAAAGATGAAAAAGTGGCTAAGCATCCCACACAGAAGACAAGTGCTCTGCATGTCTCTGGTATAAATAGTCTGGATGTGGGATCTTTTGCCCAAAATGCTGATGGGAGGGAGTTTTTATATTAATTCAACATGTCAGCTTTTCCACGAGCCATCTTTCCAAGCAGAGACCCGAGTGCACTCAGCTCTGCCTCTGTCAGCAGCACTCTGCTGATTGAACTGATCAAGGGCTGCTCATGTCTGGTCAGAGGACACGAAGGCTGGGAGCTGTGCTCCTCTGAAGGGTGAATCAGTCCCTTCTGTGGCCCAGGTTGGGGTCTGGCTTGATATTTTTGGAGACAGATGTGTGCTTTATCCCCAGTGGCAGCTTTTCCCCCTGCCTGGATTAGATCCCAATGAAAAGGCTGCTGCTTCTATGAAAACTAGAAGGAAAAACACTGAGAAATTGTGGCCTTTCAACCTCCTGGTGGAGAAACTTCACTTGGTGGGTTTTCACAAATCCATAGCTTTTCATCAACTACTGCTCAAGGCAACAGCAACCTCCTCCCTCCTTATCTATGTGAGAACCTGGTTGTGTGCAGTATTGTTGTGTGCATCTCCTGTGTGCTTCACAATCTGTTCACTGTGTCAAGGGCCAGTTAGAATCATAGAATCATAAAGGATGGAGGAAACCTCTAAGATCATCTAGTCCAACCATCCACCTACCATCGGTATTGCCACTAAACCATGTATTTTAGTACCATATTTCTATGTTTCTTGAATACCTCCAGAAGCAGTGACTCCACCACTTCCCTGGGCAGCCTGCACCAATGTCTGATCACTCTTTTAGAGAAGAAATGTATCCAACCTGAATCTCCCCTGGCACAACCTGAGGCTGTCACCTCTCATCCTATTGCTGCTACCTGGGAGAAGAGGCTGACCTCCCACCTCACCACAACTTCCTTTCAGAGAATTGTAGAAAGCAATAAGATCTTCCTTGAGCCTCCTCTTCTCAAAACTCTACAATCCCAGGTTTAGAAACTTCAGAACATAGATGAGAACTGATCCTGTACATTTCCAGTGTATTACCCCTGAGGATGCAGCAGCAGAGCTGAACACAGAGAGCTCTACATACAGCATCAGCAGTTGTCTGGGTCCTTGCAGGGGCATGGTGCTTGCTGTGCAAGGATCAGCACCCAGCCAAAGTGAGTAAAAGTCCTTCAGAAAGTCCCATTAGTGGGCAGCTTTCTTCTCCTTCCCCTTCTGGGTTCTGGACAGCTGCAAGAAAGTGGAAGGAGAGGGGAGAAAGTGAGCAAACCAGGGGGAGCACCAGTGTGCCCAAGGCCTGCCTGCACACCAAGCGGGTATTGAGAAAAGTGTGTGGAAAGTGGCACTCCTGAAGAAAGGAGTGGAAAGGCAGCTCTTGCCTCTTTGTAATTCTCTGATGGTTTTGCTTGAGTCATTCTGGTTGGGGAGAATGTGTGGCAATGAGCTGGGGTCGCCTGGTTTGTGCTGCCAGGCATTTTCTCCAGCTCATCCATTCAACTTTCGTAAGGGATGTGTGTGTGCCTCCCCTTCCCCCAGTATAGGTTACACTTTCAGATCAGTTTTAAAAGTAACCTCTTTAATATTGAATTATTCCTGATCTCTATAGTCACTTCTAGCTGATTAGTTTAAGGACGGTGCTCGGTTTGTTTAATAACCTCTTGACACTAAACAAACAATCTTGAAAAGGGAACAATTTGCAAAACAGAAAGAAAACAAATAACCTACAAGGGCATTCTCTTCAAAATAGAAAGACTGATTATATTAAAATACCAAAATAATTCCAGACATTAAAAGAAAGCATATAGATATTGGCTTATCTGTATGCAAGGAAGATTTAAAAATACTGCAAAGTTAAAGTTTTCATTAGCAATACAGTGAAATCTCTCAATTAGAATTCCTAGAGCATATTAAATGGTATTTAGTTTCTAACTTGATGCATCATTTTCTGTTAAATAATTGATCATGGTGCAGAGATTGTGTTTGTGTAGTTTAAGAAAGCGATTAGACCAAAGAACATTTGGTAGGGAAGTAGCATCAGTAAGTCCAGCACTGCTCCCACACCCTGCAGAGGAGCTCCTATATTAAGACCAATCACTGGTTTGCAACAATGAGAGCTGTCGTGGGTCATAAGGAGCTCATATTGAACACAATTAGTGGGGTCTGATGCCTTCAGAGGCTCATAATGGCCAGGAATTAAGTGTATGTAAGAGGAGAAAAAACTTCACACCAAAATTACACTGCTTAAGTGAACGTAAGAGATACTGATGGCTGACCCAAAGAGGAGTCCACAGGAGTCCTGGCAAAGGTTGGGATGAGGTTAGCTTGGAGGGGAGCAAAAGCATCAGGGGGTTCACCAGACTCTCAGAATCATAGTATCGTAGAATCATTAAAGTTGGCAAAGACCTCTAAGATCATCTAGTCCATCCTTGACTGAACCCTACTATCCCCGCTAACCACGTCCCTCAGTGCCACGTCTGTATGTCTCTTGTGAACCTCCAGGGATGGTGTCTCCATCACCTCCCTGGGCAGCCTTTTCCAATTCCTTACCACTGTTTCCGTGAATAAATTTTTCCATATATCCAATCTAAGCTATCCTCCTGTACTCTAGTGATCCATGCCTGATCCCCAAAGCTGTTATTCCTCTACGTGACATTCTTTTACCCTCTATCCACCTGGTGCCTGCAATATGGGAACACAGTGTTGTTACACTTCTCTGTTACTGCAGTGCAAACAGTTCTCACTTCAGACGTGTGTACCTAAACATGATTTTAAAAGGTGAATGCTTGTTTCAGTCTATCAACTGTGTTTGGATGAGGAAGGCCTTAATCCTCCTTTGTGGTTCTGGCATGGCTGGAGCAGTTCTGTTGTGGCTGCGTGGAAAGCCCTGGTGGAGTTCCCACTTGTCTGAGGTTAAAGCCAAGATTTTGTTTAAGCCTTTCAAGTGCACGTCTCTTTGGAAACTTCAGTCCAAGGTGAGCAAAGCTTTCTTCTAGGTTGCACAAACACCACCCAGATCTTCAGGGCTTCACTCCACTTTATGAGGTATTTAGGCAGATTGAATGGCACAACAGAAAGCCCATAATGTCTAACTATCAAGACTTTGGGTAACACTTCTCCCCACCCCCTCCCCCCCAAGATTTTAATTTTCATTTGCTTATATTCTTTAATGAGATGCAATTACAGTTTCAATGTAATAGGTAGAAGGCTTTATATTTGTACTGCTTTGTAGAAAGGACATAATTACTGCATTTATGAATCAAATCCCTTTATGTATCATAAATACTTATTAAAACAGACACTGGCAATTTTATCTCAACATGTTTCTTCATGAAGTAGGATTTATTGCCTATATAAAAATGCCAGTCTTTCATGGGTCTCTCTCCCTTACAATTGCTAGGTTTGCAGAATTCCCGTGGCTGGTTTGGAGTGGTTCAGGAGGTGAGACATTTTATAATGCAATTAAATAGCTGTGTGTGCATATACAGCTCATGTGCCCCGAAGACACTTTCATGATTACTGTTTGTGCTCCAGTGATACCTGTAATCTGCCTTTTGTTCAGTGCTGTATGAGATGCCACCTTCATCTGAGCCAAGTTTAGGACCGACTTTGCTTTAGCCTCTCCTGTACCACTTGTGCTGTAGCACACACCGTGCACTGAGCTGGGGCAGGATCAGCACAGAGCTGCTGAGTCTTTCAGCTCACCAGTTTTCTGCATGAAGGTGGGTTTCATGCAACTGGAGAAAGTCTCACAATACATTTCTATAAAAGGCAGGCATTATTTTCCTGTCTCTTCTTCCTAACTTTGGAGGGGTTGAGTGTCTTCTCCATCTTTCAGGGGAGTACAAGGCTGACATGTCAGGTAGCACCTCACAGGGTAGAGATCTGGGAAAGATTTGACCATGGCAAGTCCTTTGACACTTCAGAGGCTGCTGCCAGAAGCCAAGTTTGATCCATGGACTATTAAAACAGTAGGGAGGGTTGCTTTGATTGATGAAGGTAAAGGATCAGAGTCTCAAGCAGTTTAAAAGCAGTTTGGCAAGGCAAAATCCTTCAAGATGTTGCCAAAAAACTTTGCACCAGATTAATCTGACTTCTTTCACACCTTGGTTTAGATAAAAAACACCTTCAACACAAGTACAGTAAATATCCTTCCTGGAAATATGGTCCTGAGAAAGTAATTAACAAGAAGGCTTTGGTGAAACTAGGAACGTTGGTTCTCAACTGGAGAACAAAATAAGGTCAATAGAGGATTAGTTTATAGGTGGACAACAGTAAGGAACATTGAAAAGAGAAGTATCAGGCTGGATGGATCTTAATGAAGACTCTTCTCAAAGGTAGGTCATGGGACAGATTTTTAAAAATGTTACTTCCTTAATGGCCCCACATACTTAATTTATCCACCTAACAGCACATGAGCTTCTGGTACAGCTCCCAAGAGAATGTGAAGATGGGTTCATGCTCCTCCTGGTTTATGAATGGGGCGTGTACCTCAGACACATGCTATAACAGAGGATGATAGTTCTGGGGTATCCCTTTCTGTCTCCCACCTATTGTTACCAAGTGCCCTTCACGCTACTTTGTCTCTGTCCTTCACAACAGAGCACATGCCATTTAGAAGAACTGTGTAGGTCCTAGAGTGCCTGCCTGCCCTAATTTATCCAATGACTGTTATTCCTTTTTCATCAATAAGGAGTAATGACACAATGAGGCCCAGTAGGTGGATCATTAATTAGGAGAGTTTTCACTTTTCAATTAAAAAAAGCCAAACAAATGCCTCCAGGATCTTTTTTGCTGCAGTCCCAGGAGAAGGAGAGGCAATCACCCTGTACAGGGAGGGCTACCGGGGGCTTACATTGAGCAAGGCAAGACACTGTCTCCAGGGCTGATTGATCAGCCCAGGAAGCTTGTTTCACCTGATATCATTTATCTTCAAGACTAATCAGGAGCAATAAATAAAAAAGAAGAGAGGTAAGCTTGTTAGTAGGAGTAGGTTGATCAACAGATAATTACACAAAGTGAAGCTGTTATGGCAATAAATGTGTTTTAACAAGAAGTGACTTTGTGGTGTGGGAAGCACCGCAGAGTTTAAGCCTCACCATTCCCCCAGGAGTGAGGGGGCTGAAGACAGGTTCACCATGTAGTGTGGGGATGCCTTGCAGGTGGCAAGTAGGGGTTCTGGGCACTGCTTCACTGAGGTTGGGTGCTGTATTTCTCAAGTACGTGGTCTCTAGACCAGGTGGAATCTCTCACTACCTCTCCTCTAGGATACCTCTGAGCCAGTAGATGTGGTGGGCAATCAAGTAGATGCCATGGGGACAAACCTGCCATCTGGGACCTGGCAGGAATGGAGCCAGTTCCCTGTGAGCCTCCTATGTGCTGGCATTTTGGGATAGCTGTGGGCTCAGCAGTGGGGCTGCTGGCTGGAGAGGGGCACAGCAGTTCCCCAACAGAGCTGGCTGCTCCCCTTCTCTCTCCACAGGGTGGCAATGCCTGCCTTCAGCTGCACAGCCCATTCCATCAGAGCCAGTGAGCTCTGTGGGGATGTGAGACAACTAGCCAGGCCCCTGAGATGCCATCACACACATGAGTTTCTGGGATGTGTTTAACTGAGCTTTGTGGATGCATGCGTGGCTCTCATTTCAGATCCTCTCCTGCAGAAGCTGCCAAGGGATGTATTAGCTACAATAAAAGCAGCTGAATCACCCTGGCTAGCCAAACAGCAAACATGCAAAGAGAAGCACTGAGAAGGCAGGTGCTACAGAGAGGAGCAGCTCCAGGGGAGAATTGAAATGAGTTGTGCTGAAGCAGCTGGCACTGTTTGTTTATTAAAAACACATACATAGACATGCCTGGGAGGATGCTGTGCCCAAGCACAAGTTCACAACTTCCACAGCTGAAGGTTAGATTGTGACGCAGCCAAAAGCCTTGCTAAGCTGAGCAGCATCCCTCTGCTGTGCTGATTCAAGCAGGACAAGGTCTAGGGCTGAGCTCTATGTCTGTCTCCTGTGAAAGGATCCCTGAGGACGTTCCTCTGCGCTCCTGAGCACTCAGGATACACCAAGCCAGGGAGCAGTGATGAGCTGCAATATTTAGGGGTGCATGGAGCTGAGCAAGCTGCATTCATGATTGTTCTTGGGACTAAAGTCAAAATTTGACCCTCCTCTCTATTTCTTCAATAGTAGGTGAGCCCAGACACGTCCTCTAACTATGTCATGTATCAGGATTTCTTAATGATGCTTTCCTTTCTGATTTCTCTTTAATTTGCTTCCCCCTTTCCTTCTGAAGATTACTCCCTTTTTACATCCCTCTGAATAAAAAGCGTGTAGTTAGTGGGGAAGAAAAGATTGCCATTGAAGAACTAAGAAAAGCAGTGGATTAATTTTCTGCCTGCAGCCAAACCGAGAGTTCATCTCCTAATAGGCCATTTCAAAGCAGTTAGATTTACTCTTTTAGACTAACCATACTGTCTGAACAATATTTTATGCCTGTGCTAAAATATAATAGGCTGGAGAGACAACTCAGATGTCAAGAGTAGATAGCGCTGTCAAAGTAATTTGTCTTGGGTAATAGATAGACTGACATGACTTTGAAATATTCTGAGAAAGAAATCATGCCACATTTGAATGGCTTGTTTCCTTCCTTTTTAAAAAGTCAAGACTGTATTATTTAAATAGTTTCTATTGCAAAGTCTTTATTTTCTGTAAAATGCCCATTGATATTGCTGGTGATCAGGCCATGGTGCAATGACAGTGTTTGATATGAGAATTAGGTGTCACTGATGCGGTACTCGCAGAGCATCCCCAGACCACCCATGGCAGCACCTCGATGCCTGCTCCTCTCTGCTTCTTCCTGGTGCAAAAATGTTGTTACAGCTTTCTAAAGCTTACATCTTCTTCCTCCCATGGTAGCCAGTGAGTAGGTGTATGCTGAAGGGATATGGAAATTCACTTTATGAATGATGTTATCCCATCTTGTCATTTGTTCTAAAAGTTCTGGTAGAAAGACTTCGGGTTTTTTTTTTTTTTTGTTAAGAAAGTGTGTATGGGAACTTGAAAAAAAAAACCAAAAAAACAAACAAAAACCAACAGAAAAGTCCAAAGAGAATTCGTTGTCTTGTGTTACAAAGATAAGAAGGATGGTCTTATTTCACAGAATACAGAATAGGTAAGATTTTTAGTGCTTACTAACTTCATCTACTAAAGCCCTAGACCACTAAAAGAGTGGGTGAGGAAGGAACCTTAATGTTTCTGTTCAGATGAATTTACTCTATAGAGAAAGGAACCTGCACTCATTTAGGGATGTGTATACTGAAGGCTGGATGAGCCTTGTTCTGTTGGGGATAGAGAGAGTGCTGGGAATAGGGGTGTGAGTGCCATGCTGGGGAGTCTCGTGCTAGTGGCAGAACTGACACTGATGAGTAAAGCATCCCTTTTCCACTGCTACTCCCCTGCCACTTGCAGCCATTCCTATTCAAGGCATGTTATTATCAAATCTTGTGGGGAGCCCCTTGAGAATTTGCAGTTGATAACTAAAATAAACTCCTTTATGTTCATAATGATAAAACAAAGCATTGAGTCATTTGAGCTGATTTTACCCAAGACATTTCCTGAATTATTGCTCTCTCGCAGCTGTCATGGGCTTGAAGCTTTCAAAAGCCCATTTTGTTTCTGTGTGTAGCTCAAAGGCTGGGGCTGTACCCCTGGGTTTGCTTTTGCAGCTCAAAGAGGACCGAGCGATGCGGCTCCTCAAAGTAAAACAAAAAATCCTCACAGTTAATGAACCTGTCTAATTTTATGCAGAAAATGCTGCCATCTTTCCTTTTAAAACTGACACCAAATTCCAAGTTGATGCCAACAGGGATAGTTTCAAAAACATCTTAGACTTGGATGCAAATCCCTTTGACTTTCAGCTAGACCTACGTGCTCCTAGATATTTTTCTGGGGAAGTTTTCAGTTGTCAGAGCTTTTCAGGCAGCACCACACAAACACACCTGGCTTTTCTTAATGGCTGTGACCGACCAGTGAAAATTTGTGCTTCTAACTCATTTGAGCAAAATCCTGTTTACTGTAATTGCAGGGCACCCCAATAAGAAAAATGTTGTGTCTCTACTTTAAAGGTCTCCAAAGTTGCTTTATGATCATCCTATGGTATTTTTATGCATGAGGTTTGGTGGCTTTTTATATCTTCAGCAGTGAACATCAAAATAAGAAAACAGCCAGTACGCATAAAGCCTAACAATGACCCTAAAATGATTAAATTCCTATGCAGATGAGTTGGTAGAAATGCTCATCTCTACTTTGAGATCAAGCTGGCCTTAATTATATGGCATAGATTATTGATTTTAGAATAATAATGGTGCTCTGGATATAGTGGAGTGATGTTAAACCGTGGATGTACAGCCTTTGCTGAGATCCAGTCAGCGTTCTTCATCTGATTTACGATGCAAAATTTAGGTCAGGTGGATTGGTTCCTAATAGAGACATAATGAATCAGAATTCCTAGAATGGTTTTATTTTGCACAGAAGTGTCAACAAGCTGTACTTCTCTATTTGTGCACCTGGCGTGTAATGATTCTCTTGCAAAAATCATAATCCATCAAGTCCTCCATTCAAGAATATCAATCAGTGCCAGGAACAAGACTATTTTAGCCAGGAGTTCTCAGTCATTTTGTTTTCCCGTTCATGAACACATAAGGTGCTGTGACATTTAAAATGTGCTTTGACATGTAATCATTAAATGTTTGAAAACGACTCATTCAGTTTTTGTTTCCTCATCCATTTGCTTACACTGGCTTCTTGTTTTGCCATCTTTCCAGCATCATTCTTTTTAATAGCATATGATACTCCTTGCTTTTAATACCTAGAGGCAAAATTATCTCAATTTCCTGACAACAAATGTAGTATTAGCAAGCTAAAACTGATGAGAAGTTTGTTCCTTCATTAATGTAAATGGAAACGAAAGAACACAGACCTTTCTTTTAACACGTTTGTCTTGACATAATAAGCCAACTTCATGATGTCTTTCATAAAACTCATGATACAGGCATGAATGTAGGGCAATATGAACTTGCTAAGATTTATGTCCTACCAGTTTCCTATGTTACACATATCTTTTTTCCAAGGTAAAAGCAAAGTGACATGAGCAGGACATTGTAATTCTCAGCCTTCTGACAACGTCCGTCCATGGGCATCTTGATGGGGATTTTTATTTTCTCCGCTTGATGAACAGACGTATAAATTTCTAAGCCCTGAGCCTGGTGGTACAAGGTGCTGCGGAGATACCATGGAGCAGTGTTTCCCCTATAGATCATGACTAAGTGAACATGTTGTTTTTCATGTTGGTCGCTGAGTTCTGAAAAATCAGTTTTAAATAGATGCAAGGTGGAGACCTCTCTGAGTCTGACAGGAGCTGGAGGTGATCTTCATACCTCTTCTTCCTTATGCCTGGGTGAAAAAACTGCCGCTGGTAGAAAGATGGGAGATCTTTAACCTCTCTTCCCCTTTAAAGAGGGCTGTATTTGATGTGCTGGATGCGGGCACATCATCTCAATTTCTAATCTTGCTTTTAGTATAAGCAAGCTAAAATTGTCTGTCTTGGTGTCTTGTAGGATGGCTGTGTCCTTACTGCTTGTCCCTACAATGTGCACAAATCAAACTGCTCAGCCTTTGCAGGCATGCCCAGAGCTCTCCCCTCCAGCACAGGGAGGTACTGTGTGCTCCCAGCCTTCTGCAGATCACCTGTTTTCCCTTTCTTGTAATTCTAATGCATAACTGAGAAAATTATCCCTTGCTTCTTCCTGGTGCAGATTGCTGCAGCTGCTTGCGGTCAGTGGGGCTGTGCCAGACTGCACCAGCAGCGAGCCTGGCTGGGAGCCAGTGCTTGGCACAAACTTGCTGAAAGCTGTGTACAAGCCAGGCTTCTGCTATGTATGTTATTGCCCTTTTGTTTTGGATATAAATATGTCCCATACGTGCTAGCAAGCCTCTTGCTCACTATTTCAATGGAAAATCCTGTAAAACATCTGTCATGCTGTCTCCTGTCAAATCAGTTACAGATGCATATGTCCTTCCACATAATAAACAGGTATGAAATTGTCTTTATGCAGTGTGCCAGCCCTTGTCACCATGAAAGAAAATGAGTGAAGCTGAAAAAAAAATCACTCTGAAAGCTGGTGCTCTGACAGAGAGCAGAGACTTGCAAGCAGAAAGTTTGTGAGCACTAAGAAATGAACGAACTATGATGGGTGTAAAAAAGTTCCTGGCTTGTCTGCCTTCCTATGCTACCTGCAGGGAAAGCTGTCGGCATAGCAGCTTTCTGGTTCTGGCCAGACCTATTGCATAAGCTGTTATTACCAAGGGTGACTGCTAATTTTTACTGATTTTTTTTATTGGGAGACTTTGGGTGACTTTGTCCTCCTGAGGGACCTACAAGCACATTCCTTCCCAAGGGACCCAGAATATATTAGAATCATAGAACCATTAAGGTTGGAAATGACTACTAAGATCATCAAGTCCAACCTCAACCCATCCCTACCATGCCCACTAACTATATCTCTCAGGCCACATCTCCATGATCCTTGAACACCTCCAGGGACAGTGACTCTCCCACCGCCCTGCCAGCCTGTGCCAGTGCATCACCACTCTTTCTGAGAAGAGATTTTTCCAAATATCCAGCATGAATCTGTCTGTCTTACAGTCCTAGGAGCAAAACTCTGCCCTTCCTTGCACCCATTGCAGTCCGGCATCATCCTGGGAAGACCTGAACAAACATGAGTGCTGTCTGTGTGTCCATCCTCTCCCCATTTCATAGGCATGCTGTCAAATTCATTGAACTCTTACAAAACTCTGCTTGCACCTGAACCAGCAATGAAAAACTGAGTTTTTCAGACTGCTTCAGCTATCCCTTTGGCAGAGAGGTGGTTGCTGGTGGTAACATCCCACCCTGCTGCAGCTCCATGTTAATCATACTACAAGATGGTTCTACCAGGAGGTATTACAGCCAACCAAGGCATCATGCACATCAAACTCACTTTTACTAGGCAGTGTGAACCCTATCTAATCTATGTGGGTTGGCAAAGTTTGCACGATATATTCGCTTTGACACATTATGCCCCACAGTATTGACTTCAAGTTCTCAAATGACAGTCCCAGCTTGTCTTTGTGACATATCCTAGTGGATGTCTGGCCACCACCCCAAGCCCTGTGCCTCCAGGCTAGGCTTCCATCCTTAGCACAGGGGCAATGGATCCATCAGCAGCAAGTCTGAGGAGATAAGGGGGATCAAAGAAGGTATCAGAGCAGAGAACGGAATCATAGAATCATAGAATGGCTTAGGTTGAAGGGGACTGTAAAGGCCACCAGTCCCAACTGCCCACCATGGGCTGGTTGCCACCCACCAGCTCTGGCTGCCAGGGCACCATCCAACCTGGTCTTGAGCATCTTCATGGATGGGGCACCTACAGCTCTCTGGGCAGCAGTGCCTCACTGCCCTCTGAATAAAGAACTTCTTCCTCACATCTAACCTAAGTCTTCCCTTGTTTAATGTAAAGCCATTCCCCCCTGTTCTATCACAATCAGGCGGTGTGAAAAGTCTCTCTCCTGTTTGTAAGCTCCATTCTTCATAAATACTTGGCACTTGCTTAAGACTATTTTAGTTTTGTGAAGACAGAAGAGCTGCTAGGACAGGATAATTAGCTAATTAGCTAAACATAATGCCTTAGTCTTTTGTTTTCATCTTTATGCCAACTTTATTTTTAAACTCCCTCCCCTCCAGCCAAAAATACAGCTGCTCCTTAAAATTTTGTGATTAATCTTGGTCCTCATTGTAATCAAGAACAAAAAATCCCCTTCATTACACTGTGGCCAGGATTTCTGCTAAGAGGATTTGGTTGATGTTTTTTTTTTTATTTTTATTTCCGCATTGCACATTAAATAGAGAACAGCTTTTTATCTTAAAAAGCATTTTGGGGAAAAAGAATCTGATTTAAATTATTATTTCTTTAGATGCACTGTATACAAAATCTTTTGTGGAAATACTGTCAAAATCATCCTAGATTAAAAAAAAAATCTGGAGAGAAAATTGAAGAGTATTTCAAATTTTGCATAAAAATAAGGAGTTGCTCTTGCTCAGTGCTTTTACATTTAAGACAAAGCAAGTCTGAAATTCAGCACAAACCAAAGTTTTCACTCCTGTTTGTTTTGACTTTCCTTCCGGAGATTTATTACCTTGGCACTCTGCCGCACTGTCTGAGCAGCCTTTCATTACTCTGCTCTTTTCTTTTGGACATGATGAAACTTTCTGGCTCCTCCATGCCGCCCCAGCAAAGATGTGCAAGGAGCAAGCATACGTCCCTGTGTAGCCACTGCTGCCAAACACCCACCTGCGTCGCCGGCCTCCACTCTCCTGCAAATCCGGTGCGTGCCTTGGAGGATGGGAGATGGCTGTACAAACCCAGGGGAAAATATAATGAAAGGCCATTAATTAAATAAATTAATCATTAAAAGCCAAACCCATGCCCCAAATCTTTCCTTCTGCTTACACGCAATTTTATTTTTCTTTAAATTTCTGATGAAGGGTGGGAGAGGCTGGGGAGGGCAGGGGTGTGACAAGCCCTCCCAGGAAAGGAAGGTCATGGCAGAGCCCCAGGGAGACAACCAGCTTCATCGTGTGTGTGTTTTGTATACGCCCAAGCCTTTGCTTTCTGCCGTTGTTTTGTGCCTCTCGCCAAGGCATTGCAAACTCAGAGCAACGAGTCCAGGGCGTTTACTCATTGGTGTTGGTGTTTTGAAATACTCAGCCCTGTGATTTTTCTTCAAGCCAGCTTCATGATGGTTGTTTTGTCCCAGCTTGTCAGTTGGGAGCTTCTGGAGTCGGCACTGAGACAATGAGCATGAGGGCAGAGCTGCTCGTGCAGTTGGAGAGGAGGAAAAACATACAGCTGGGATGCTCCTGCAAGAACAGTGAAGAATAGGGCTGGTATCAGCTGAATATCAGTCACCCCACCTCTGAAAATGTAGAGCCATATGTTCAGGTGTGTTTGCACACACAAGGCATCTGGATGGATCTTCATGAGATCTGCAGGCAGTCACTGGCTCCATAACTTCACAGTAGTAGAGGTCGTGATATTCATGGTCTTTCCTAGGTCTTGCTTGTGACAGCCTGGTTTTGCCCATGGCTCAGCACACTCAGTTCTCCTGTTAATGAGGCTTTAATTGGGCAGAGCTAGTTGGGAAATGTTTTTTTCCACTCCATCAAAGACACTGAGGTCTTGAGCATTGCCCTGCTCTGCAATTGTATGAACAAGTTCAAAAATGGCTCAGGTGCCATTTTTGGGGGTGCTTTAAAAATTTCTTTTTTGTTAAAACCCCACCTCAGACACCACAGAATGCCCAGCACCATGTCAGCTCCTCTGTCAGGTCACCTTGGTGTGCTGAGACAATGGCTTGACTGGGGCTACAGCAAAGAGCCTAGAAGCATGAGTTTAGCTCACCTCAAAGTTTCAGAAATTAAATAATATTAATAATAATAAGATTTATATTCTTCAAGAAGAAAATTTCCCTGTATGTGTTTTCTGAAGACAGGATGGCATGTAATACGATTTTCTAATGCTTTATTTTGGCAATATGAAGTTCCTTTTCTATTCATAAGCCAACACTCAAAAATGTAAATTGCAGGGCAGGAATTAAATGAGTATTTTGAATTTCAAAGGCACGTATTGGCTATTGCATCTTCTGTCATTAAGATCTAGCTAGCTGTGATCCAGATAACCCAACCTTCACACAGTGCTTTTGTAGCTTGTATACTGCACAAGCTACCATAGAGATTCAGTCAAAACTTTTTCTTGCCCAGCTCATTACTGAAATTGCTTGAGTGTATGTGGCTTTTGAATATATTTAAAGCTAAGCACAAAACCAACAGATTCCAAATTGAAAGCTTGTACTGTTTCCAGTGAAATCAATAGCATTGTTCATCTATTGGAAAATGCACAGAGGGCAAGAAAGATGTCCAAGGGCATGCAAGGGTTGCCATATGCTGAGTGCTCAACAGACTGGGACTTCTCCTCCTGGAAAAGTAATGGCTGTGAGGGAGATGAGGTAAAAGCAGAAATATATTGAAGAGGATGGACAGCGTGACTGGGGAAGGATTTTTTTCACAGTGCAGTTGAACACAACAAAGGCCACCACCAGCTGATGTTTCGGACAGCAGGCTAAAGCAAACACAAGGAAAGTCTTCCACACCTGACACCTGATTGTGCTATGCTCTGTCTGCCTCCGTGGAAACCTTTGTGTCTCAAGTGGTCAGCCAAGTCCTGTTTTGCTGTTCTGAGAGTAGAAAGATCTGCTCCCTCTCTAAAAGGAGGCGTGTTGTGTTGGCAAGAGCTGGTCACATAACAGTCTGAGTATTTAATCCAGCTAAAACTTAATCTTCTCTTCATACCACTGACTAATTTGCCAGCCCCAGAGGAAGCTGGGCAGCTCCAGTTTGCCATACAGCAGCAGCACCTGGAGCTTTTCACACTGTCACTTGCCAGTCTGGAGCAATCAGTCAACTGCTTAATAAGCAAAACACTTGAAACCTTTTGTGGTATTTTTCTTTGAATATGAAGAGGTGACACACACGTTTAAGCAGCACTGACTCGCCTCGTGCTACTTTATATGAACGCGTATAAACACCTGCGACCTGCCATCCCCTCATTTGTCAGTGGGGAGCAATCATTCAGCCACTTAACAATTGCCAGGAGAGAAGCTCTGAGGCTTTCAAACTGGAAATTAAAGAGCAGCACTTTGGTGAGTGATTGCAGTGCCCTGACGAAGCATCCTGGAGTCTTGAAAATAGCCACGCTTTTTGTATACATTTATGAACAGTTGACAGCTGATTTCTTACTCTCATTTCTAAGGAGGCTGGGTAAACTCTGTAATTAATGGTCATTAGGGATTTAGAAGACAAATGAGTTATTCATTAGCTCAATGTCCAAACTAATGAGCAATAAATGCTTATGAAAGACATGATTTATTTAGTATTTAGAATCTGTGTCATTATGTGATACCTGATGAAGATGCCAAGAAATTGAGATGACCTACACCACAGAACCACAAGAAAAAGCCATGTGCTTCTCAGGAGCATATGGGTGCCAAGTCTGGGGGACTCCTAGAAGTCAACAGCACTTGCATGACTAACGAGGGTCAGCCCAGACAGCCAAGACCAAGCTTCCTCCCAGTGTTGGATGCCTTCCTAGTGCCTGGGTGCAGGATAATCATTCCTGGCTATTGGGGAGAGCCACTCCAGGGCATTCAGTACGCACAGGGCACTGCCTTAGGCTACACATCATTGTCCCAAAGCTTTTTGTTGACTTCCCTTTGGTACCACCCATATGAGCAATCCAACTGCTGCAGAAGAGACCAACTATGAGGCTGCCCTGTGACCATTTGTTCCTGTCTGTTATCTTTCAAGGTTTTCCATTCACCTCACCTTTTCTTCCCTCAGACAGCGCTGGAGTTATAACAGTCAAGAACAAAGACAGCATGTCAAAATGTCAAAAGCAATGAAAATTGCAGGAGAGTTAAGTTAGTCCTTGTCCCAAGAAAAATCTTCATCTGCATCCTACTTAAACAAGCCAGGAGAGACAAAGTGGGTGGCAGGTGTAGGGATCCCCACACCTGGCTGCATATATAGTGGGTTGGGGTAGGTCTTGAGTAGCTGAATAAAAGACTGTGGTGTCTGATGTGGCAAGAGTATCTGTCCTGTGACACCTCCATTAGCATCTTTCAAAATCATGAAAAACTGTCCTTAAGACATTTTTAAAAGATTGATGTCCCTGAAATGTGCTGAAGGAGACAATTAAGAAATCTGAAAAACAATTCACAATAAAAGAATCTCTTCAGATGTGTGATTTTTGGCATGGGGGTCCTGTGAGCCGCAAGTAATTACTGCAGAGAATGAGGTAAGTTCATTTTTCCCCTGAACCAGCTCCACCACATCCCTGTCCAGAGTGAGGGGAGCAAGCACAGTGGCCCAAGGTGGAGGAAAGAAGAGAGGAGAGCACATTGCTGTGGCTCTGCAGAGCTCAAATGCCTGTGGCTCTTCATTTGAGAAGCTATTGCCAGTGGAGCAAGGCAGGTTCCTGATGTTTTCCATGTCTTCACAGGGCTCCCTCCACCTTACCTTCCTTTGGTGGAGCACAGGGTTGCTTCTTCAAACCTTGGAGGCTTGAGGAGGATCCCTGAAGGGACCACAGGTTTGTCTCTATTGACCACATCAAAGCTCAGCCTCTAAAGAGCTTTGGATTGACCCTTCCCATCTCAGAGCTGCTGAATTAATCTTGTCCATCTTGGCACAGCACTGTGGTTCCCAATCAAAAGCAAGCAAAATGACACTTGAATAAGACAAGCAATTTGTGGTTTTGTGAAACACTGGCACAGACTGATTTATACTAGTTAAGAAAGGCATTTATTGTTTCCTTGCATAAGCAGCAGCAGCAAAGGTAATGCATTCTCCCTTGCTGTTTTGAAGGAGGTTGTAGCCCTTTTTAATGTGTGACCTTCAAGCTCTACAAAAAACTTAGGAATGAAAAGCTCCTGTGAGTAATCCCATTTGTAGTCACTGTAGTTGTATTCTTCAGAGGTTTGGTATAAATCTCTTACCTTGGAATAGCAGGTGATAAAGTAAGGATGTTTTCTTTATTTTTAATAAATGGATTATTTGGCATTCAGAAATCTTCACTTAAGCCTCAGGCTCTGAATTGTAAAAAGTATTTTTAACTTAATTGAAGAGTGGTTCTTAAAGGCTGTAGCTCTGGCCGTGGTGGGCTCTGTCACAAAGCCAGCCCTAGGTGATGCAGTGTACCTGTGGGTGTGAAAAGCCCGGAATGCAGCGTGGGATGGATTGCCCTAGCCCTTTGCAAACACTTCTGATTAACTCAAGGATGAATGAGAAAATGGGGTGTGGGGGTCATTTTTCTTGTCTTGTTTTCTTAGTCAAAGTCTCTTTCTTGGCAGCTTGTAGAAGTTCATAAAATACAAGCGACAGCAGAGTAGGTTTTTTTTTTTTTGGCAGGGCCAGAATCTGCTCAGTCGTGACAAGCATCTGCCAAGGGCACCCAGACCACAGCTCCAGTGGGCACTTAGGGGGTCAATCTTGTCAATTAAAGACGTATTTGGGTTTCTTGAGGTTTAATTTTATATTTGCTTTCCAGAATATTGGTTTCAGACTGGACATGATGGGGAGCTGGACTCTTGCTCTTTCATTAATTTTGTTGTACAGGTGGGGGTGAGTTGACAAAAAGAAAGTGTGAGGGATTGAGAGCCAACTTGGCCTGCTCATTCTGCAACATTAGAGTGCAGAAATTACATTTTCCCTGCAGCAAACGGACTTGATTTTGAACGTCTGCGCAGACAAAGCTGCTGGGGGCAGACAAATGGGTCCTAGCAGCAGAATGGGTCTCCATGAAAAGTTCAGCTGTAAACTGGGACTTCTTCGACTGAGCTATCAGCTTTGAAGAGCTGCACTTTGTTCATATGATGGGCATGACAAGCAGAGGTATATGTGTTGGCAGGGAAGTCCGTCCTATGCCCACAATGGGGCTGATAGAGGCCATCTATCACTAAATCTTTGTTCTTAAAGGAATACAGCAAATGCATCTTCCTTCCCTTATGGGAGTGCCAGGCTTCAACTGTAAGGAAATAACATTCTCTTTATACCACATACCAAAATATTATCATCTGTCTCTTTATCTATTGTAAGAGTACGTGTCATCTCTCACCTGAACCTCAGAAAACCAGCCCTTCCTGTTGCCTGCCCATAAAATGTATGCTAACGAGCAAATCCCAAGCCCTTTACAGATAATGGGAGTGCTGGAAGCATTCAGGCCATGAAGCAGCTTCTCAGTGTTGAGGCTGTTTCATCTGTGGTCAGTATTTAAGATACAGGGAACTTGATGGGATGATTTTAAAGATGTACTTGGGGGCTTTGGAGCACGAAGAATGAAACACATTTCTGCAAAACAGTCCAGAGTGAGATCATAAAATCACAAAATCATAGAATGGTTCTGGTGTGAAGGGACCCTAAAGGCCATCTAGTTCCAACCTCCATGCAATGGGTACTGACAATTACTTGGGCCAGAGCTGAGTTTCTGACTCCTTGAATGCTTGGTTTAATTTGGTGGTTAAGAGATAGGAGGACAGGACACGAGTCAAGACATTCTCAGGTTACTGCTCTGTGATGGGCAAGCCATGTGGAGAGAGCAGCTGGCAGTGCAGTGACTGACGCCAAATCAAACTCCCAAGCTGGAGTGGCCAGCAGCAGTAGCCAAGTGACCATGCTCACTGGCAGCACTATCCCTCCTATGAGCTTCTTTGTGCATCTTCTTTTTGTAGTTGGAGTCAGGCAAACAATTTTTATGGCTTTTCTGTTTGGCATTATTCTACTTGGGATGGGCATTTTTTTATTATTATGTTACAAAAGGAGAAAAAAAAGTAATATGAAGATTTGAAATGTTTTTGGAATATTTGTTATGATTAAAATCACGCCGCAGCTGGGATTGTTTCACCTGCCCTGAGAAAGCTTGGTCAGCTTGGAAATGGGAAGAATTGCTCTGAAGTGCAAAGTCATCCCATGGGAAGTAAGAACAGATAATTTCCAAAGAAAAATGCTTGAACCAGTTCAACATGTTTTTTTTTTGTGAAGTGGCTGAAACCATTTGTCATATTTGACGCTGTTGCTTTGTTTAATCTTTCCTCTCCCCCTCCCGTTCCTAAAATCATGTATCTCAGTGAATAAGTACTGAAAATTTGGACATTTTGTGATAATAATCAGACATCATGCTATAATAGAGAAAGCATAACGTTTCTTTGCCCATTTCTGGTGTTTACCACGAGAAGTACACAATCAAAGGAAGCCCTTTTAAAATACTTCACATTATTCCAGGATTGAGCTGCTTTGGCAAAGCTGATGTTTCACTGCATTGAAATCTTTCAGTAACTTGCATTTAAACAAAGTTTAATATTAATGTAGTTGGAGATATAGACCTCTCCGTACAAATATTTGGAATTTCAATTGTAAAAAAATTGTTTTTATCCTGAAGCTGCCATTGTTGCCAGCATTTTCTTCCCTGCCGACAACAAACAAGCATTGTCCTTCTAGACAAGGACAATAAGGATGCTTCAAATGTTTTTTATTAAAACTTTCAATCAAAGTACATTTCAAAGTTGCGGAGGGTCTTTTATTTATGGAAAATTCGATTCAAGAAGAAAACACTGACTTGTAGTGGCTGAGAAAAATTACAGCAATTTGGAAAGAGATCTTTTAAGTTTAAAAAGTGGTCACTTTTTAATAACTAGCAGTTAACAGAACCACTGAAAAATATCCAGAAGAAGGGCTGTATTTCAAAGCCTGCCAAGGCAGATGCAGCTTCAAGGCTTTGCCTTTTTTTCCTGGAGTTTTTTCCCACCTGCTCTGCTTGTGATAGAAATCACTTCCGAGGGCTTTGGCCAGCCTGAAGGAAGTTTCTGGAGGAAAGTCTGGAGATGGTGTTAACAATCCTTTTTTTAACCATGAGAAGTGCTTTCAGAGGATGAGCGGATGTCAGCTTCCTTCTCCATGCTGAACATCCTGGCAGGAGGGACACTGCCACTCGTGTCAGTCACAGACAGGGATGGGAACAAAGCAGGGGCCAGGGCTTCACTCTCATTCAGGGTAAAACAGCCCAACTTCTGCTGGTGGGATCAGTGAAGTGTTTGAGGCACTCAGGACACGTGAAGACCCTGTGTCGCCCCTACAATAGGACCAGGAGGCTGCAACCATAGAATACATGATGTCTTTGGAAGAGACCAGGGATTTGGATATTTGTTCAGATTTGGCTGCATGGATTTGGACATGGGCTCTTTGTAGACAGTGCCAAGGCTCATTGCTTTCAGTGGTGCTGACTGGGGTCCTGGGGCATCCCACTGGGTACAGTAGGGTGTCTTGGAGCAGCAGCATTTTCAGTCTATAATAAAGGTTCGCTTCTTCCCTTTATCTGTGCAATCAGACCAGAAGAAATCTCACGTTTGACCAAAAAATTTGGCAAAATATTCAAGGTCAGGGGGAAATGTAAGTAAAAAACAAAAAAAGACTATTAAATCTTGCAGAAGGAAAAAGAGCTAGTCAATATTAATCAATGGGTAGATGTTAATTAATGTCTTGTTTCTCTAGCCAAACACCATCAAGCTGGCAAACCACTTTTAACCTCACTTCCAGGTAAATTATGTTTAGTTGCCCTTTTATCCAATGCACTTTGTATACAAATGAGCAGATAGTCCCAGTGGGCTTCACTGAAAGGTTAGCAGCCACACACAGCATTCAGGATGAACGTTAGAAATCTTCTCAATACAAATGAGCATTTCAGCCATGAATGCTTGGATGTGATTAATAGGGACAAATTTTCCTTGGATGAGAGTCTGGAAGGTACAGTGGCAGGAGTGGTTGTTAATCATGGTGCCAAGGTGTCTGCAGTTAAGTATTGTGTACTCCGGCATCGTAACTATTGTTATGACATCAAAATGTGTCTCTGGGATGGATGGTGCGTAATCCGTGTTATGTTTAAAGATAAGCACGAGAGAGTGGGAGTGTAATGAGGGACCAGTCCCTCATTTACAATCTTTTCAGACTGTGGATTGTCAAAATATCTCAGAACGAGTTTGGCAGATTTGTCACTTCCCCTTCCCAATGCGTGGCTCTTATTTAATTATTAACGCAAGCAGCTCAGGGTTGTCTCAGCAGGGAGGAAGAAAAGTCTCTGTTGGAAATGATGGGAGTAGACCTGAAAATCTCCAGAGTGTAGTCATCATGTAAGGCCTTTTGAGGTTGTACCAGAGGATAAAATGTCATGAAAAGCCAACTGTGATCACACCTGATCCGAAGTCTGTTCAAGCTGATAAAAGTATTTCCATTTCTTCAGTTAGCTTTGGGCAAGTTCTCAAGAGTTGTGATGAGAAGAAGTAAGCACAGAAGGGCAGGAGCTGTGCCAGCCAGCCACCACTTCATGAATCACTCTTCTCTCCTAGCACCACTCTACTAATTGCAAGTTTGGCTAGCTAAAGAGCCTTCATTCCCTTTTCCATCTTGGCTCACATGGGTTTACATCTTCTAGATGTGGTGGTCACCCATGACTTGCTATGTAACTCCCTGGGCTTGTGGGGTGTGGGGCTGGCTGTTGGAAGTGCTGCTCAGGCCATGATTTTTAATGACCTTTTGATGCTAGCAGGAGTGGCGATAGCTGGATTCACACCAGGTGAAGAGCATGTCTTATTGCAGATAGGGAACAGAAAAGGTTTGCCAGCAGAAGATACATCTGCATTCAAAAGTGCCAGCAAACTCTTGTTAGTGTAGACAAAATCTTGGGAGAGGTTCCCTCCCTGGATGACATTTTTGGCAGTTTTCTGCATATTTTCCCCTTCTGCAATGAACATGACTTCGGAGATTTTTTTTTTTGACCGTTGGTGTCTTAACAGAAATCTCTGTAACCGGGATTTGGGACTTTAAAAATCCCAACGTCTCATCTGTGAAACATTTTTTTCTTTAATTCAGGAAACAAAATTACTGAAGTAATTAAGTACCCTGCTTAGTTCTTCAAAGCTATTTCTGCGTGTTTTCCTTTTTGTCTGAGTCCCAGTAGAATTGGTGCTGGATGTAACAAGTAAGACAGAATGAGCTCGTTATATTTGTTTCTGAATTGGGCAATTGATTGTTAGAAAAAATAGTTTATGCTTCCAAGGATAATAGAGATGCATCTGTGGCATTTAGCAGCAGCAGATACATACATCTCATGCTCAGTAACAGTGGCAATCTAGAAGTAATGGAGGAGGAGCAAATCTCAGGAGAGATTCCACAAAATGGTAGATTTATTCCCTGTAATTAGTCTTCTCACTTGCCAGCTTTTTTTCCACTGGTGTGGCAAGGAGAAAAACCTCAGAAGAGTGCTGTGAATTTCCTGCTCTTCTCTTAATTTCAAAACAATATCCACATTGTGTTTACATCTGTCCTTAGTAAAGTATATTGCTGGTTTTCCAGTATTCTCTGCCAGTCTGTTAATAATCCCCCTTCTTGTGTTTTCCCAGTGACAGATGGTCACTATCCACAGTGTTTCTAGAAAGTAGCTGGGATGTTGAGAAGTCCTTACTGACAGTGTGGGTATCAGGTCACCAGGATGAAATTGGAGTCAGTGACATAGATAAACACTGGGCCAGGTGGGTTTAAGTCATCTTTTTGGCTACTTTTGCCTAGGGTATGGTTTCCTCACTGTTGAGACAACCTCTGCACTTTTGGGAGATTGACTTAAATGATATGCAAACTTGGTGAAATCTGTAGCACTCACCTTCCATAAAAAATAAAATGCTTTGCTTTTAGTTTTGGAAAGAAAACAGAGAAATTCCTGTTTTGTCTCAATCTCAAAGTTTGATTTTTTTTTTGCTATATTTTTTTTAAGTTTTCACAGAACAAAAAGAGCCTCTAACTACTCTACTTCTCATACCTGAATTGACAAGACTTCTTGGGCTTACTTTAAGCTTTCTTCTTCTTTTTTTTTTTTTTTCCTCCAGTTTAACTTGATTGTGGTAAGATTGCTTCTGAAACACACAGTCAACATTCTGACCCATTAGAATGTTCCTTTGGTTTCATATTAATGAACAATTTTGACAGTCTGTCAGAGGTTCACCACATTTCCTCTCATTGCTGTGCTGTACATTTGGATTCTCTTTTCCTCTGTCCATTCTGAAAATTGGATGCTCTCCACCATTTACTTGTATTCTTTTCTGAATTAAAGGCAGTTGTTCCTTGAAAGATACTAACAGCCTCCAGTAACTTGAGTGGTCACCTCTCAGACCTCAAATTACTCTCAATTTCAGTGAGAGCTGCAGAAAATGATACACTATGGAGTTTTGCATGTTCACCTCATTCATGAAGAGCACTGCTGGGCGTAAACCATCTTGACCTCAGCAGACCTGAGTTTATTCATCTCAGCTCAAGGACCTGCCTGGGTCTGTGTAAACCTGACATTGAGCTCTTCTTTTCTCAGCTGTGATTAAAATATTTTCCATCTAAACCAACCTTAGACACCTGCTCTCTTCATCTTGTTGTGTTGACTCAGGCTAACATAACATTAATGTTGTGTCATGCAAGACAAACAAGGTGCTTTTTTAAAAATTAAACAGGACTTCTGCTGATTGATAGCATCAGTATTTTCAAATACTGTCAGCTACCAAGATCTCATGTGAGAAAGATTGAATATTTGAAAACTAAAGGTCAGAAATATCAATAGAGCAGTGAAAACATGAGTTTGCTTTCCCTGAAGGGTAAATGATAGCTATCATCTAGTTCATAAATTTATATCATATGAACATCTTGGAGTCATTTACAACTGAAGAGCAGAAGATATGCAAATGAATAGGAGGGAAAAACAAACAAAAACCCTACATTGGGGAAAAGTATTCACAAAGGTTTTGTTAGAAAGCCTTAGCTGGGGTACTTGATTTAGCTGGGCAATGAGCCTTTCTGCACTGGAGGAAGAATTTCTTCTATCCAAATAAATCCCTTTTTTAAGAAATGTGAATGAGAACTCCAAGCAGTTCTCTTCCATGCTTACACATCAGCTTTTTTTTTTAATTATTTTCTAACTCTGCATCCTTCATTGTTGTACACAGCAGAGCTGAAGGATTGTGTGGAACTGCATCCAACGTGATGGGCAAAGAGAGAAGCAGCAGTAATCAGGGTTAAACTGCAGAAGTATTAATGTGGGAGAAATCTGAAATCCAGAGGCTCAGATAAAGTGCTCTTCATAGCAGTATTATAATGCCTTTGTGCCACGAGCCTGCAAATTAGTGCACTTTCTAATAATCACTGCAGCTCATTTTAAAATGTCTTGTTACGATAACTATCCTGGGAGAGTCTCTGCTGCTTTCTGCACCAAAGCCATTGTGGGTGCTACTGCAGGGCTTGTAGCTGGGAAGAGTGTGCTGCCCAGCAGGCTCAGGGAAAGGTGCAAGAGCCAAGCCCCAGGTTGTTATGCATTGGGAGCAGTGAATCTGTAAGGCAATGGAAAACACAGATGGACACAGAAACAAAGGAAAGAATCTGTTTACTCTTGGAATGCCTCAGGTACACAGGAATCTCCAACAAGATACCTTTACCTCCACTGCCAACCCTTAAATGAGATCTTGGAAGGGATGGATCCTGGCTCCAGCCCTTCCAGTCTCTCAGGTGCATTGCACACACCTGAGTTCCCCTGGGTTGGCCCTGCCTTCCCACCGGGTGCTCAGTCACTGCTTCAAGCTGTGACAGCATTTCCACTACAGACTCCATCCCTAATGCAAAGCTCAATGCAAAGAGAGTTCAGATGTGCCCTTAGATGTGTCTATGTGGGAAGGCAGTGGGAAAGTGGGGACTGAATGACCTTTCCCACACCAGGAAACTGTGCCCACCAAAGGGTTGCTACTGACAGTGAAAAGGAGGTGGTGAAGGATTCATAAAAGTCCCTGAGGCCTCTTGGCAATGTTCAGCTCTGGCTGCTACGTCAGGGCTATAAGCAGCTGAGAAAGCTGATGGGAGCTGTGCTGAGTGATGGACAGGAGGCTTGTTGCCCTGAGTGGGCTCTGGGTTTTCAAGAGGAGAGGAAAGGCTGGAGTAGGATTTCTATTATGAATGCAGTAGCAGCTGAGAGGGACTCAGAGCCACAGAAAAGTCTGGCTTCAGAAGGCACTTAGTCTCTGACTCACTGCAAGGTTAACCCCCAGAAAGACCTTCTAAGAGAAGATCCAAATGTTGCCAAGTAGATGCCAGGGAAGGAGCTAGCCAACTCAGTAATAACCATAAATTAATCCCTAGGAGATAAGCACCCCAGTGTGTGCACTCCACATCAGCCAAAGCAGAGCTCTGTCTTTCCTTCACAACTTGTGTCACCAGCTCTACAGCTTGTCCTATGTGCCCTGCAAAAACTGTATAAGAGGATGTTTCTATATTTCTTCATTCTTTTTTTCCCTTCCTGTGGTATTGCAGGAGGTGAGGGGCATCACATGCACTGAGAGAGGATGAGAAAGGTCAGCTCAGCTTTCCCTTCTTGCCCACACATGGGACCCAGGAGCATGCCAACCTACATGGATGTGATCACACTGCATGCCAGCAACCTGTGCTGAGCACCAGCTCTGCTTCAGGAGGAAAGGAAAATCACTCCAGGCTTTAGGACTATCCCAAGCTCCTGTTTGGGTTCCTGGAAGAGAAAGCAGGGTTTACAGAAAGGAGCTCTGAAATCTGTGTCTGTAAGAACAGCAGCCCTGTGTCTGGCTGAGATCCAGCCTGGATTAGTAAGAGTTCAATCCTCATTTTGTTATCTAGCTTGCATGAAACACCTGCAGACCAGCACAGCTATGGTGTTCACAAGGCCTTCCTATATCCATTTCTCTCTTCCTTTCACTTAGCTTCCTGGAACGGGATAAAATTATGCGTAGGAACTGCTTGTTCCTTCTCATTCTGACTGCAAGATGCTTTGTTTTCAGTATGGCTGCAGAAATGTTTCCATGAGGAAAATATGGATATGAATTTTATGAACTTTTTCTCCTAAAAGAAACCGTTTTGCTATTTCCCTGTTGTTATAACCCATCCTGGTGGGATTTTCATGTGGATTCTCTGTGGTAAAGAAAGCACAGCCTAAAGTTGTGCTCACTGGGGCTGTGCAAAACAAGAAATGGACAGAAAGGGGCCATATTCTTAGTAGGAGCTGATCCATATAGTTCCCCAGATATCAACAGAGCAATGTTGATTTCTACCAGCTGCAGATGTGACCCAGGTCACAGCTCCCTGCTCCATCTCCCACGCTGGGTGATGCTTGGAGGCCTTTTGCTGAAGTCTTGTCACCCAGGACCCCCTCTCTGAGCTGGGCCCCACGTGTTTATCCAGACCACACATTTCATCCTCGCCTCCTCAGTGTGCTGCATCTGCCCCATGGGGTCACGGCATGTCACACAGGAGCAGGCTGCAGTGACATGCTGGCCCATAATCAGAAGTGGCACTGCACATCCGGGAGCAACAGAGAGAAAATGTTGAAAAAATGATTTTTTTTTCCCTACATTTCCCAGTCCATGAGGTGGAAAACCCCAGAGCAGTTTGGCCACAGTAGACCTTGGTGAAGAGAGTTGCTTCTCTCCCTTCTCATACTCTCCCCATGCCTTGAAAGGGCCACTGAAGAAAATGATCTGGAAGCAGGGGACTTCCCCACTCTTAGCCTTGTAGTAGTGGAATATAAACACAGAAATGAAGTGTTCTTCCTCCGCCCATCTATCTGCTAACCGCAGGCAGTCCCACTCACAGCACTGTGGAGCTATTGAAAGCTGATAGAAATAACTAGATCTTAAGAGACAGGGTATTTCCTGTCCCCCCGGCATCGCTATAGGATTCTGTCCCTGCTTGTTACTGGAGAAATTTTATAGCCTTGCAAGTTAAGTCATCAGTCTTTTCCCACATCTGGGAAATATGTCCTTGCTATTTAGCCCAGGGATCCTCATCTCAGGGCCCTGGGTAATCAGAGTTAGCTGTTACTCATCCAAACAGTGCCACTGAAGTTTAGTTTGATCTCATTTCCATTTAGAAAGACTGGAGGGCCTCAGAAGTGTGTTGAGAGCCTTCCACTCCCATGGAGCTCCTCTCATTGCCACTGCGTGAACTCAAAGCATCTCCTTTAAAACCAGAGGGATGCACAACCAGAACAGCAGTGTAGTCCTAGTGCTCACATGAGCACTAGGCAAAAACCTTCCAATAATTCCTTTTTGGATGCCAAATAGAATTAGAACCAGAAATGGTACTTCTGGCTTGATCTTGGCATGTGTCAAGCATTACTCTTCTCCCTAAGCTACAGAAGGCATGATTGCACCTTGGTCTGGATGTGCCTCTTGTCTTGTACAGTAGGTCTTCCGAAATGGGCTTTTTGGAGTTAACAGTGTGAGGGAAAACTCTTGCTCTGTCTTGAATTTAGTTTGAATGAATTTGAGCACCAAAAAATACAGTGAGGAGGAAAGAGCAACTTTCTCCCTGCCCAGTAGAACCACTCTGGGCACAGAGCTGACCACATCAGGCTGACAGACAAGTCACCAGCACTGCGCTGTGCAGAGCACATTTTAATGACAGCAGTCATTTCCCATTATTTCACCCAACAGCTCAATGCTAGAGCAGTCAGCAAGGTCTCCTGTCTATCTGCTTGGTGAGTGGGTGAGAGAAGGGATCACATGCCCTTATGATCACCTTTTTCACATACTCACCTTTGTGCACATGTCCACCTTGTTCCCCTTGTTATTCCTTCCTACGTGCCTGCGCAGTACCAGCAACAGCACTCAGCTCAACACCTTGGCTCACTCCCAGTGCCCCAGCACAGGTTAGGAGTGAAGTTACTGGGAGAGAGCTAGCAGGATAACTCATGTGCCAAGAGCACAGTGGTTTCTCAGAGCATAGTGATTTCTCATGGTGGTTTGTCTCTGCCTTCAGAAAGCTTCAAACCCAGAGAAGGCACCTTTCCTGGAAAGCAAGCCACAGTTTGTTGGCTTGCTATATATTGCTTATATATTGCATATATATTGCTAATCACAATTCACAGATACAGGAGCTCCTGGGTGAGCTTTTCTGCTCTGCACCATGCAGAAGGTCAGATGAGATTATTGTAATGGTCCTGCTGGCCTCAACATCTGTGAAAGTTTGCTGCAGTGCCTTTGAGTAGCCATTCAACTTAGCAAGAGATGATGTGGGTTTTTTTTTTTTCTCCTGTTGGCATGTTATCAGAAGAGATCAGACTAATTGTGCACTTATCTAGAATTACAGTTATGAAGCTGCTCTAATAAGGCAGTAATTCATCTCTTGAGTGATTTATGGCCCAAGCCTGAAAGCCCTCTGAATCCCTTGACTCCAGCAGGATTTCCTAAGGCAGCAAGATACAAGGTCATTGCGGAGCTGCCGTTGCATTTTTGATATCCTGATGGAGTGGAACCAGCCCCTTCACATCACAACTTCCTTATTAGTACTTACACAAAATATCACCAAGTGGCCCTGGGGTATGTGCAGTTTGTGTACTTTCTTATTCGCGAGGCATACTTACCTTACAGCCCCAAAAGTCATCTCCTGCCTTCTCCCCGTGTGGCACCTCAGTTGTTTGGGAGGAGATTTAGGCAGAAATTCTTTTTCACTTTGGATCTTGCACTGCTCAAATTCATTTAGCTTCAACAAAGAAGAGCAAGGAGCTTTTGTAGTCCCTGTGAAGTAGTTTTAACCTAGGATTCAAAAGACAAAGACCACTGTTGAATAGCAATGTTTATTTAGCACTTTAACATTTAAATCTCTGCATTTGGATGTGTCTTTCGTTTTGAACTGGAGGCACAAGTTCCTCTATTTGCCTGCAAAACTCTTTTTTTTCACCTTGCACCGAATCCCCAGAAAATCCTCAAATATTCCTGCAAATCTCAAAGATATTAAGGCATTAGCCCCCCCTTCCTCCCCATTTAGACCTTTGAAGGCTGATGTGACTGGAATGATTCTGGAGTTGCAGCTCTGAGCCTGAATAAAAAATGAAGCGAAGCGTTTTGCGATACTGTAGCCAGTACAATAACTAATTACTTATGGATTTTAGGTCACTCTTGAAAAAGACAAATACTGAAATAAATGGATAATCATTTGGTGCTACCACTAGCAGTTTGTTTAAATACTTTGTGCTACATTCAACTTGGTGTTACAGTAGAGTTGCCCACACCAACACGTGTCCATCCAGCTTTGTACCCATGCCAGTGGGAATCACAGCCTGTCCCCTTCCCTCGGAGCAGAGCCTTGTGTCTCAGGCTGGTTGGAAGAAATGGAAGAAAATGGTAGGTTTTGAGGCCAGATGCTGGCTCCCATCATTACATTTAGCAGAGAAAGCCAACGAACATATCCATAGACTTGTGCTGATGAATTTTTACCCTAATCCACAATCAACAGAAGACTTCCTAAGAGAGGGATGAAAATACTGTTAGTGACCCATACATTATGAGATGAGTTTGATTTTCAGATATGCCCCGCATGCATATTCAAATTTTTACCTCTCTAAGACGAGCAGTCATTCTTTTATTGCACCTGACATTTAATATGATGGCTTTAATGTGCTTTTAAAAAGAACAACAACCCTCAGACAGAATGATATCTTAGCTGCAAACAAATGATATTGCTTTTTTACAATTTCATCTGGAATTATTAATAGTTTTGCTAAGGTGATATGTGTGCTGGATGCATTCAGCATAAACCTGAGGCTATAAAACCCAAAGGAGCTGGCTTTTAGTTAGAAATGTTTTGCTTTTCAGCATCCCTGTGTGCCTGGGTGGTGCTTTGAATTGCATGTGACTTTTCTCGAGGCAATAAGTTTCGCATACACCCTCCCATTACACCCCACTGGTAACCTGCAGCCGTCCCCTCCAAGTTGCTTTTTTTGTGGTTTGACAGCTGTGCCAACACTGAGATGTGGTTAAATCAATACTCTTTACTTATTAACACATATTCTCAGCGTGGTCTTCTGTGATCTAAAGCTCCAGAGCTGTGAGATCTGCACATCATTTATTTTACCCAATGGTCTCTGGCCATCGCCTGTTGACAGAACGCAAAGTTTTCTCCCCAAAAGGAGAAATATGTGGGTTGGTGACACGAGGACAACCCAAATAATCTCTTCTGATTTGGACAAGAAGTGGTCAGGGACAGGCATCTGGAAATAACAGCAATCCTAAGGGAAAATATTCCTTTCTAATTAATTGTATCCCTTTTTTCCATGACAGTGTAATTGAATTTTGCTTAACTAAATCTTTTTAATTGGTGCTGGGAGGGAATGATAAGCACAGCTATGTAATTCTTCGCTAGCTGTGGTAGACAGCCACCATGGGATGGTGAGGCTGGTTCTTTGGGAGTCAGATGGGACTGGAAGCAGTGAGCTGTGTGTTGTTTAGGAAGAGGATGTGGCCATGTAAGGTGACCTCAAGCCTACATGTTTTTGTGGATACAAGGGTTTTTCACTCCTAAACAACAATCACATGGTGACATGTGACACTTTCCCTGCCCTGATGAGCCTACTCTTGGTCTGGAGAAGCAGATGTGGGGACATGAGAGCCCTTCAGATCAGAGGGCACTTTTTATTTTTCAAAATACCATTCTGGGAGGACTGGTTGACCTCAGCTTAGGCCACTCAGAAACCTCCTCACCCTGCCTTACAACTTTAGGCTGACTTCTTAGGTGTGTGTATACTATAGCTGTCAAAGGAAATAAGCACTTCTGATTCCCATTGGGATGCAGGATGGAGGAGCGCTGTAAGGAGAAAAGAGAAACAGGGAGGGATGCTGGCACTTGAAACATGCCCATCAGAGCATGGCATGGCCAGGACTGGGACAGCCCAAGGCTGAACAGTGCTGGCACAGCAGGAGTAGAATGGGTGGTGGCCCTTGAGCTCCACTTAGTGTCGGGAAGCAGCATTTTTAATCAATAATAAACCTCTGCCAGCTGTACTGGGGTTTGGTGTTGCAGCAGGATAGCTATGGTCTGAGCACTGGTGTATGACTGGTGTAACAGGATAGAAAGCATGCCTACAGCAGAACAGCAAAATCCCAGGCTGCAGCACGCGAGGATTCATTCAAACACAGCAGCCATAAACACAGAGGAAAACAAAACAAACAAACAAACCAACCAACAAAAAAGAAGAAATAAGCTACTTACCTATGAGGAGATTCAGATATGCAGGAATCTCTAGAAAAATACCTACACCTCCACTGCCAACCCTTAAATGAGGTCGGGGAAGGGGTGGATCCTGGCTCCACCCCTTCTGGTCACTCATGAGCTTTGCTTCACCTGAGCTCCCCTGGGTTGGCCCTGCCTTCCCACCGGGTGCTCAGTCACTGCTTCAAGCTGTGACTTAGCATTTCCACTACAGCTCACCAGTGCTCTTGCTGATCTGCAGAATGCTTATCTGACATGGCACCTGCTGTTTGGATAACATATCTCTCCTTGTGCTAGTTTTGTCTAGGAGTTCTGAGTGAAATAACGTGTTTTTTTGTTTTATTTATATATTTTTTTGTAGTCAAATTAGGGATTTTCTTGCCTCAACCAAGTTCATCTTAGCAGTATCACGATTTATACCAGATGTCTGTCTGAAATCTGAATTAATTTGCCAAAAGGTGGACATTCAAATTTTGTTTCTGGCACCTGGAAGTGAGGCTGCAACTCAGTGGACAGCTCACAGCCTCCAAAACTCTTGCTCAGACATTCATTTCCCTTCTCAGAACAGAGTGAACCATAGTGATGTGGGCACTTCTGCATTATTCAACACTACCGTGGTCACTGCTGAATGTAGCTGGGGTTCAACCTGTTCCTGCTGTGCTGAGGAGCAGGTGTGCTGAACTCTGTCCTGGCACATGCATACAACCTTTGTTGGCTGACCTTTATTGTGACACAGCAGCTATTTCCCAGATGCCTACTGTCCAGAAATGAGATTTTGGGGGATTTAAGGGTCATCACGGGTACATGGCAACTTTCCCTTTTGTGGCAGTTTTGCCCAGTGTGGAACATATTATATTAGCAAGCAAAGTGAGGAAATGGGAGTGTAAGCAGCAACCTGCAGATGTGACAAGACAAGAATAGAGCTTGTAAATCCTTTATTTTCTAGCAGTGGCAATGCTTTATTTACATATGGTCACCTGCTGTTCTAACCAGCACCGCTCAGTTTTTCCACTTAGGTCTGGGTTTGTGAGCACCAAAAATAAGCCTAGAAGCTGTGTAGATAGGTACAGTTGTGACTAATGCTAATGCAGAGATGTGAGGTTGCTTACAGCCATTTCTGACGTGTTAAATACAATGTCAGCAGGCAGGTTGCTGCAATGTGCATAGCTATTTATACACAGGTTGCTTGTCACCTGCAAAAGCCCAGTGCTGTTAAAAAGGGGAAGACTTCAGGCTTTAAGAAGAAGTTTTTCAGCTATTATCTCAAACATGCAAGACTTTCATTTAAGGTAGAAGCATTTGGTTTAGGGACCATATTTTTACTTGGAAAGGTTAATTAGTCGATACTTTGCCATTATTGCTTTTATTCATTGTCTCTTTGTTTTAGTGGAGCATCTCACTTCTAAAGATCTGAAAGCGCTTAGTTCTATACACCGGATAAGGTGAGGGTTTTATTCCTGGGAATAGGTTAGGAAATGCTGACAGTGAAGGCAGGGGACCTGACCAAGGTCAAACACAAGGTCTGTGCTAAACCTGGATCCCAGGCTGGTGTGGCTGCTTTTTAACCTGTGATCATCATCTCATCTGGAGAACTTTTGTGTTTGCATACCAGAAAGATCACTTAATGATTTCCATCTTGGGTATACGCTCTTTACCATGGGCTTCAGGCCAGGCTGACAACAGCTCTGTGTTAAGGGCTGGGCCAGCTAAGCTGCAGCTCTCTCTGCAGTCTTCTCCTGTTCTCTCCTATTGCACTGAGCTAAAGCAGATCAGCTCCACAGCTACTGCAGGTATGCTAGAGTCAGGCAGGTGGCAAAGCCATGCACTTGGTCACATGTCTGAGCTCCAGTTGATTTCTGACAGCTGGGATGCCTCAGGTGATTTGTGAGACTTGCTATTGTTGCTGATTTATGGAAAATTGAGATCCCTCTGCCTGAAGAAGTTGGATGGGTGCTACGAACAAGGGTCCTGCAGAGCACATGAGTGGGCAGCAGTTCCTGGGGCAGTCCTGTGTCCCATCAGACACACTCCACTCCTGCATCCTCACTGTGGGAGCAATTGTGTTCCCCCCAGTCAGGTTTGTTACACTCGTAAATTGAATGTTCACTCCCTCTGCAGTTCACGTTGTCAAGCCAAATTATCCCTGTGCCTTTGGAAAAAGAAATAAGAAAAATAAATACAGCGAGTAACAGAAGTAACAGTCAACAATGGACAGAAGAATGATAGCATGCACTTTTCTAAATGCAGGTGTTGAGTTGCACATTTGGCAAATTGGAAACCCAGCTTTTGGGAACAGCTCAAGCAGCACATGATGGTCCAAAGGGAACTGAGCTGCCCTTTTGAATCCATGCTCTTTGTTTTCCACTGCTTGTGTAGAGCCCATTGCTGTGGTTCTCGCAGGGCATGCATTGTCTCCTGTACCAGGCAGACATCCTTGCAGCTCAGCTTGGAGAGCTGCTGAAGAAGACTCACCTTCACTTGCAGTGAAGGAAGAGGTGGCACGGCTGTACCCCATCATTCTGCAGACCACCGAGGCATCCTGGATGTCCCAGTCATCGTCACAAATCGTTCCCCAGGACCCTTGGTGAAAGATTTCCACACGACCCCTCCTGCCCCCTTCTGCGATTCGTATGTTGGAGAAACCTGATGGTTTAGAGCAGACACAAATAACTGTGCTAGTCACGTGGGCAGGAGGCACATAGCACAAGGAAAGATGGAGGCAGCGAGTGCCCAAACTCCATCTCCACGTCTGCAGCTGGAGTGGGACCAGAAGTTATGTTTGTCTCAGATCTGAATATTTCAGGGCCATGTCCCATCTCCAGAGGCTGAACTCAGAGAAATTACTCAGTTCAGATCTCTGGGCTCTGGCAGCCATGCTGCAGGTTAACCAGTGTGTACCTGATCTCAGGTGGCTTTGATACCAGAGTCAAGTGGCAGAAGGGGAAATAAAAATCCAGTACCTCCTCCCTTTTCTCCTTTGCTCCCTTTCATTCCTGCAGAACCTGTTCCAGATTGAAAAGCAAGCAATTGTTTGACTGTTGCTTGGGGAAAGATGCAGTTATTACTTTTTTTTATTGAGTAATTGGGTGGGTCACAGATGGACACACTGTCTCTGTGTGGAAAGAACCCGCTGAAGTGACTGACACTCTAGTCCTCAGAGTGTACGTGCTTGAAAAGACACGATGAGCTCTTTCCCCAAAAGGCTACCTCCACAAAACACATATTGCCACCTCCTTCTAGGGGATGAGACCTGAGAATCACCCAGAGACTTTTTCTCCTCCTCCACCTCTCCTCCAGGAGGAGAGCTCCAGGACAGGAGTGCACAGAGGAGCCCCAGAGAGGCTGCAGTTTGCTTTTTGTCTGAGGGCTCTTATACTGTTAAGTGCAAACACCTAAAAGAGAAAATGTCTGGAGCACTAATCTCTTTAGCATAATGTAATTTCTGTTTTCTTTCTCTCTCTCTTTTTTTTTTTTCTTTCTAATAAAGGTCTTTGGGTTTTGGAAAGCATTCAGTGGTTATAAAGGAAGAGGGTAAGGATTGGGAGTTTTTGTAGTGTTGGCCCTTTTGAACTAATTTATTTTTTTATCCTGCAATTAGAGAGGCTTTGTTAAATAGCCCTTGTGTTCCTAACTGCCATGTAAATCCCAGTGGTGCAGTGTATATTGCAAGATGTCTTTGTACACATCAAAGAGGAATGTGGATTTGAGAAAATCTAATGTGTGTCTGTTTACTTGCACATCTTTAGGAAGCCTCTCAAAATGTAAATGAAACACTCCTCAGATTCCCCTTCTGGAAAGACTGATCTGTCTGTTAAGTTCTTCCTGTGAGCTTCTGCCAATCTATGCCATATGGTCCCAAACCCAAATGTCTCATCAGCTCCACAGACACCATGGCAAACAGCCTTACCTGGGTTTCCCTGGTCTCCTTTGGCTCCTTTTGCTCCTGGTTCACCTTTTAGACCTTGGCTACCATAGTCACCCTTGCTTCCTTTTTGACCAGTTGGACCTTGGATGCCTGTATGGAAAGCAAAAATGTTATTGTTCTTTCCCAAATGAGGAGCATTATAAGCATTTTGTATTGGTATAGGGAGTTGGAACGTGATATCTAAAATACTACTCTTATCATCGTCAGAATAAATAATGCTGTCAAACAAATGTTTACCTGGTGGACCCTGGTCTCCCCTTGTTCCTTTTTGCCCTTCAATACCTAAGATCATCAGAAGAAAAAAAAAGATGCACACTTTTACAATTTAAAACATTTATACAATCTAGTATTTATGATGGGTTTCACCCAGTCCACGTTAGCTGTCTGCACTACAAGCATCCATTAGTCAGTAGGTGTCTTACTTCCCATTGTACTCAGGGTAGACCTCACCCACTCAGAAAATAAAGACAGTGGCAAGTTATCTTCTGGAGCAGATTGATTTCTGGTCATTTGTATCACATCTTAAACTTCACTGAGAGCACAGAGACCCTGCTTTCAGATAGTCCTCACTGATCCTATAGAGAGCCCAGACATATGCATTCAGGTGCAGCAGACATATAAGCACATAACGGGCCAGGTGACTCCCTAACACCCAGATATCAGTGTATGCAGGAAGGTGCAGCACGTAAATTCAGAGAGGAAAAGGAAATACACCAGAACAAGCTTGTATAGCAGAGTATTACACTGGGTTTTTGGGTGCCCAGGGTAGAGAGGTCATCATCTTCAGTTGGAAAGTCAGAGAAAAGGCCTGAGGTTAAGCACTCCAAGTTGGCCTCTTAAGAGACCTCTGCCTGCAGTGCTACAGAAAAGGCCAAGACAGATGCTTGTTAGTCAGTTTTCCATCAGATTTATAGCCAGTAAAATTTGTTTTTGATACCAAGGTAGGGAAGTTGGTCTTTTTTGGTTCATCTTAAATGGCCACTTTGTGCATTTTCTATTTATGTAAAAATGTAGGCAATGTCACTTCCTAGTACATTTTGCAGGTGGCTGAAAAAAACCACCAATGAGCAGCTACCTGAGCTCACCATCACATTCTGGAATGCATGAAGCCAGGAGAGCAGTACTCAACAAATTGCCTCCTTGTTGCTCTGATCCCCTCCCTGTGCCTTGCATAATGCATGCTGTTGACCCCAGACCTGTTTTATTCTCCTTTACCTTGTACTCCTTTGTCTCCCTTTTCACCTTTGGCTCCCATATTGCCTGAAATTAAAAACAAGTCCACAGAGGTGAAGCTATCACACAGAGTGAAGCCAGTGCAGGAGGGCCACGGGGTGTGAATTTGGGTAGATTGGTACCTGGAGAGCCCTTGGGACCGAGGTCCCCCTTCTCCCCCTTCTGTCCAGGGCTGCTGGGACCAGGAGGTCCTGGAGGGCCACGTTCTCCAGCTGAGCCTTGGAAGTGATAAACAACAGCACATGTGAAGTGGAACCAAATCATGAAGAAAGAAAATGAAAGATAGCTCAGTCACCAACCCCACGTTGTGCAGACTCAATTGTCCCTATGGAAGTGGAACACACACTGGGTCCTTCCAAATGGCAGACCTCCCTTGGCAATGCAGTCTTAAAGGGATCTTATTGAGATCAGTCTCATACCTGTGGAAGAAGGTGCACCTCCTTTCTGCTTACCTGCCTCTCCTTTCTGCCCAGGACGTCCAGGCTCCCCCACGCTACCTGTAACAATGTGCTGGTGTCAGTGTTGGCAGGATTGAACCAAATGCTTCAGCTAGGGCAGCTCTGCACCACAGCATGTGCTTGCTGATGGCAAGTTGTGCTGTGCTCTCTGCACTTACCATTGAAACCTGGCTGTCCTGGCACTCCCTGGTTTCCTGGAGGACCCATGGGTCCACGGTTCCCTGGGTCTCCCTTCTGGCCCATTTCACCTTTCTCCCCTGAATGACCTACCAAGCAGCGCAGGAAGTGTAAATAATAATAATCATCATCATCATTACCAACATCATCAAATATTCATTGTCTCAGAAGCCAGACAGCACCTCCTTCCAGCTGCACCAGCGTCAAAGAGTGGCTTCACACCCATGTTTATCATTAGTTGGTAAATGATCCCACTGCAACTCCCCAGCCCATTCCCAAAGTATCCCTGCCACTAGTCGGTTTTCTTCCCTAGTTAAATCTCCATTCCTGCCATCTAAAACCTTTCCTTCCTCTAGCTGTGGTGGAGATGGAGGACAGTTTATGCTATTCCTGTGCTTTCAAGCAATTGCCACCTCTGCCCTTAGACTTCTTAGTGTAATCCAATAGAGCTGAATTACTTAAAAGTGTTTCATTTAAAGAGTTACATCTCCTTCATCTTGCTTTTTGCTATTTCTCCCACTTTCTTTCTTTTTTTCTTTCTGGATGGGTTGTGCTAGCTCTGGTGTGTGTGGGTTCTGATGATTTACTTCTGAGGAATCTCTAGCCAGCTTGTCCAAATGTCCTTCCTCAACTGCACCACATACAGCTTCTGATTTTGTTATGCTGTGCTGCTTTCAGCCTTTCCTCTCTGGTTGCATCCCAAGTGAGAGTGTTGAATTTTGGTTATTCAGGAAATACCACTAGTATGTGCTGCCTGGGAGAAACGTGTTTAAAAACCAGGCTTACATGATATTAAGTTCTCAGAGGTAGGTCTTACTGTAGTGTGATCTAACATCCATGTGCTTCTGCACATAAATTATACTGTATTACTTTATACCATGAAAATCCTGCTGTTCTAATCAGGAATAGGCTGCTAATTGAATGTTTGTGCCTTTCCTTAGACAAAGATAACTTTATAAGGACAGTTCCATGGTGCAGACTCAACATTTTCCATATCTCCTTCCCCTAGCTCTCCTTTAGGAGCTTTCCTGGAGCACACTACAAAATGAAATCCCTCCAGATCAGGCCAGAAGTCCTCCTCTCATGGACTGGCATGCCATGCTCAGGGTTGCCTGAATTTTTTTGAAATATGGGACCTGTGAAGATCTGATCTAGTGTTTCAAGTAGAACCACTTTAAGCAGGAATAAGTTGCTGAGATAGTGAAGAGTCATAGAATCATAGCATGGCTTAGGTTGAAAGGAATCTTAAAGATCATCTAGTTCCAACCCCCTGCTATGAGGCTGGAACCTCCAGATCAGGCTGCCCAGCATCACATCCAGCCTGGCCTTAAATGCCTCCAGAGATGCCTTACCTGGAAGTCCCATCTGTCCTTTTACTCCTTTTTCTCCTTGTTCACCCCTTGGGCCGGCAGGACCACGATCTCCTTTACTGCCCTGCAACCCCTGTAAGCCTGCAGGGACAACACACAGCTGTCATGTCTCGTGAACGTCAGCAGGAGGCCACATAGCATGAGACAAACTCTGCTCCCCTTGTGCCTGAGAGAGGTGTCAGGGTTGAGAACATCTGCCCACCATGACCAGTGCAATGGCTCTAAAACCCTCACTTTTAAAACAAGAATTTTTCCAGCCGGGTTTTGCTTTTGTTTGCACTGGTTTTACGTAGGCTTGTTTCCTTCAACTCCAGTGACATTCCTGCTGACTCGCATCTCGACCGAAGATGAGATTGCCCGTAAAATCATCCATAAAGTCATGTTATGCTCATCCAGAGAGGTTATTCACATGTTAGAAAAGCCTTACCTTGAATTCCTCTGTCTCCCTTCATCCCTGGTGGCCCTGAAATGTGAGATACATATATCAGCTGGTACACATAATCTATTTGCAATAGTAAGAAGAAGAGATGAATTTTTTTTATCATGCTTTGTATATGCACCTTCAGTTACCACTAAGGCTATCAGTGCAGCTGGCAGAGGTGAGTGCAGGCAACCAGGCATGGTCCATGGAGCTGGTCTGGGTGTGCTGGGCAGAGACCAGCTGTGCTCCAGCCAAGCCCGCCCACCCGCACAGACCTCTGGGGAGATCTTTCTTGAACAGGCACTGAGCTATTGGGCTCTGATGAACAGTATTAGTGTTTGGCTGGATGTGGTGTTTCAGCGTTGTGAATGCAGCCAGGAAGACATGAAAAAAATATTTTTCAAAAACTCTATTTTGTTTTTTTCCCCCTTTGGAAAAGCTCATCAGCATAGCCAAGAACTAAGGATGGATGAGATACAGACCTGGCCTAACAAGGGGTGCATTTAGATCATTGTTACAGGATCACAGGAACTTGAGTTTCTTTGGAAAATGCTGAGTCCAACCTCTTCTCAATGTGGAGCCAACGTGAGATCAGGTCTTGCTGCATCCTCACAGTCTGGAGACATTTATCATCTACAGCTGGTACAGTTCCATCCCAAATCAGTCACTGTTCACTATGTGCACAGTTTAGCTGGGGCCCCTAAAGAGCTGGGACTCGGGAACTGTGCTTGAGTTGCTCTAGAGTTGTGCAGCAGAAACTGCTGCACCTGGGGCAGAAAACCCTGTGATGGGATGCACATAAACCCTTTGTAAATGGCTCATATCCTCCACAGTCCTTTCTTGCTTCAGATGGGGGTTTGGGAAGGCTACTGCAGATAATGACTAACCATTGTTCCTCCATCATCCCTGAGCTTTTCTGGCAGGGTAGCAATGAGAAGATGGAGGCAAAACCATGCATGGTTCATTAATGACCGTGGGAGCACTCAGGCAAGCCAAAGTTCTCAGGGAGTCAGTCAAAATGTGCAGCAGGTCTCCCTGTGGCAGGACACTGGGGTTTTTTACATTTAGTAGGATCTGGATCTAGCAACTGAAATTCCAAATCCTCACCTCCAGTCTCTTTGGGGAAAAAAAAAAAAAAGAAAGAAAAAAAAAAGAAAAAGAAGAGAGAGGAAAAGAAGATAAGTTGCTTATGGCTCATCTACCCACCTACCTGGTGGACCAGGTTCTCCTTTGCATCCAGGATGACCTGAAACAAATACTTAGTGGTTATTTTTCTGTAGTCAGGACCCTGTGCTCTGCAGCATTGCTAACTACCAGACAGTGAGACCAAATCTTGCCACAGTTATTCCTTCAGAACAAGATTTTCCCTGGTTCAGCCGAATCTTGTTGGTGGCACAGAAGAACCAGCTTTTCCCACCAAACAGCCAGCGTGAAGAAACTGAGCCATACCTGCAAGCAGGGTGATGTTGCTCATCATCAACTTCAAGTTTGCATTGCTTCTTTTAATTACAGCGATTTCCTTTTCTAAGTGTTTCCTCCAGTTTTCTTCATGTCCCAAGTCCCACTCTGTAAAGTTCTTCTCCAAAAGAAGGTTGTCAGCATAGGATCTTCCTATCATCTCTTCAGCATGGAAGGCATTATTTTCGTGACATTTCAACATCTCCTCCTTCATCTTAAACACTGTGGAAACAAAATGTCCATGCAGTGAATATACAGTTTGATCTGGCTGGGAATTGCTTGGTCAGACAGGAGTGCAGATATTTGGGCTCAGATGCATGGCATCTATAGGGACTGGGGATGAGCTTCCTGCAGCAGCAACTTTGCCTTGTGTGCAGCTGTGCTCATGCAGAGATTTCCTATCTTTGAGCATGTTCCCCACACTTGTGTGGTCCCAGAGCACCAAGCAAAGCTGCCTTTGGATGCCCAGGTTTCCGTAGGGTAGATGGAGGCTGCAGCAGGGTGGATGCATACCTTTGTATGCCAGCAGCACCTGGCCAACTGTCAGCAGCAGCAGGTAGATGACAAGGGCAGTCCGAGCACAGCATGCAGATGGCTTTCTCTGGGTTTGAGGCTCTACAAATCAACAGAAGTAGGACAGACATCCTGATATCTCTCCTGCTACAAACTGCTTGATTCCAGTCATTTCAGGCTCAGGACCCTACACCATCCTGTGAGGTCTGACAAGCCAGGCAGACCACCTTCCTCTGCCTCCTGCACTGGTTGTGCATTGTGATCCACTGTCAGCATCTTTCCCTTAGCTGCCCTAACCTGCTCACTTCCATCTAGACCTAACCCAGCCCATGATTTCTCCTCTTTCTGCACCAATGAACCTTGTCTCCCATGTATATGTCCCAGGCTGCCGTCCAAGGAGGGTTGCTCAGAGTATAAGGTCTCCCGCCCCGGAGCACTATATATGAATGTCCAACAGTGATCCATGTATACATCAAAACAAATAAAAAAATCAATAATAAACTGAACTACAGAACAAATGAAAACAGGTAGAAACATTTGAAGCACATCATCACCAGCAAGTGTAAAAGAAATGAAATACTTTGTTAAATTTTGGCATTCAGGGGAAAAAAAATCAACTGTTTTGGAAGTACTAATAATTACTTCAGACACGCAGTATTTTACTCTTATTTGAGGGGTTGTTTTTTTTTTCCAAAGTAATGGAATGAGTAGTTTGAAGTTGTAGCTTTAGAAGAGTACAATGGTTTAATTAGTTTTTCAATAGGATGGTTTAGTCAGCAATAAAATATTTACATTCAGCTAAAAATTCAGAAACTTTCTTTAATTGGATCTGGTGATTTCAGTATCTTAACTATTAAGACATGAAATTGCCTCAGTGCAATTATGCATTTTTTGAAGCAGGGAAAAAGAACTATTTTCTGATGCTCTGCATCAGCTTTAGCTGGAAAGAACAATTAAACATTTTTAAAATGGTCAGTTAATATAATAACAAAACCTCTGTTTAAAAACAAAAACAACTACATTTAGCTTTCAGTATAAATACAGTATCTCATTTTTTTATGTGTTTTTTTTTTATAGACCCAATAAAATCCACATCAATCCATTGAATAAAAAGAAACCTTACCGCTTATCTGAAAGGTTGTAGTAGCAGCTGAGGTAAACCCAATCTTGTCTGAAATACTTAAGGTGCTCATATCACTTGAATTTCCATCTCCTCTGCATCTGTCTTTAATTTTCATGACAAACGTCCTGTGGCTAACCCAGAGCCTTGTCAGATGGAGGGCAATGGAGAACTGAAGGGACTTCCTATCTGCCTCCTGCTTTGATACACTCTCTGATATGCTTTTCCTATCTGCTCAGTTTTTATAGACTTGTGAGAACTCTGATGTGGTAATGCGAATGGTTCCTCAAAAAATCCCACAAGCTGAGATGTTCAGCTGCTCGCGTGTGCTTGTTTGGAGCTACCACATTCACAGTGCTCTGGTCCTGAAAGAAGTTCAGCAATGTGTGATTTGACATCTCTGTACTTCAGGGTTGGGCATGAGGTGGTTTCTAGTGCAAGTAAACCTCCTCCTTAAGGAAAGGAAATCCCTAGTTCAGTGTTAGCTTCAGGATCTGTCCCCTTCGAGGCAAGGTGAAGCACTGCATGGTGATTAAACCCAAATTACTGCGCACCAACGTGATGGGGCATGACTGAAAGAGGAGGTGAAGAATCAGGAAGAGCTGTAAAGGCAAGCAAGTGATGGTGGTGTGAGTGAAGCCCCAAATGCTTGGGTTATAACATAGCCTCTTGCTGAGTTGTCTTTGAATCAGTTCCTCAACTCATGGACACATTCCCCACCACCTGACCACTGCTTATCTCTTACTCTGTATGCATCACACCCACATTTCGCCATCTCCAAAATCTGTGCCTGGTCCAGTTTGTGTTTTGTGGAGGGAAGTGACTCACTCAAGCCAGCAAACAAGAGTCATCAGTATGTAATGGGCAGAGCCCTCCACACCCACTCTGCCACTGCCTACTGTCCCCTCTGAGGTGTGGATGAGCCACTGTCACCAGGTCCTGTCCCCAGATGCAGGTCCTCATTCAGCTCTGTGACTGCTGGGTCCTTGTCACTTTGCATGGCCATGGGAGAAAGAGCATTGTCAGCTTCTTGTGGAGTGGAGCTGGAAATCCACAGGCAGACTGTCCAGTTCAGAGAGATCCTTGCTTCTGCACATGAAGCGTAGAGCTCCAAAAGACTTAAACCAAAAATAAATGGGGATTTTGAAATTCCCTTCTGTGCTCCTTTCAAACACTCAGCTGTGACCTGGGTTTGCACCAAGATGGAGGAAGAGAAGCTCTCCCTTATTGTAATGTTCTGCTACACGCTGCACAGGAACTGAGGTGTTTGCTTCGTGGTGATGGGCTAAGCTATTCCCTCAAGAAGTTACCAGTTTGAAGTCACACTGCTCTTGCTGGGCCAGGTTCAGGCATGTGTCTTCCCACCTCTCATGGCTGTGATGTGGCCGTACCATTCTCAACAGCCCAGGTGACAGGGGTGCTAAAATAGGGGAACATATTTTGACATTTTGATCAGTGCTCTGATCCAGGGTTCAGTGTCCAGTTCTCCACTTGGCTATTTCAGGAAAGTCAATGGCAAAGACACATTTCTACTCAATTCTGCCCACCTGTCTTGGTTGTCCGTCCAGATGATTAAGCCTTATTCTGCCCATATTTCCAGTGAATTATACCCCATGTGGCTCCGCTTGTGGCCATATTTGCACCACTTTGCTTGAGAACATTGCAGTGTGCATACATCCAGATGCCAGCCTCTGCAAACCAGTGGCAGATTTCCTTGTACACGTGGCAGAGAGCATCTTGGTCATGCCATTGGCATCAAAGATCACACATCTGCTTGGCGTCCTCTGCCACCTCTTGCTTTCTGCTGTCTTTCATTTCTTGCTGCACCATCACTGGTTGCAGCAATAGACTGACTTTGATTGTGCAATTGGAGTTACTAACTCTGGAAAGAAAGGAAAAAAATATAAAAGAAACCGCTGACATGGCATAATTATCGCGAGTTGAGGGCTTACTGAAACAACGTGATTAATAACAGAACAGCACTTCCCAGCACATTGCAAGTCATGCCTGCATCAGCCTTCCCCTCCTGATGCTCATTCTGCCCCTCCTGAAAAGCTCCGCCAATGTCTTGGGGAAGGGTCTGCAGTTCTAAAGTTCACCCTGGCCTTTCCACCGCCCATGCTGTGCTACTAATAGTATGTACTCTGATTAAGATCAAGCCCTCTTTGCAAAGGTGCACTGCATCTGGACTGAATTTTATGGATGGACTACAGCTGCATCAGTGTCATGATCCCATAGGTTATTGGTGGACAAATTTATCCTGAGATAACTGAATCTGTGACTGCAAGTCTTTTATTTTTCCAAAATGATGGGCGATGCTTGTCCATCTGTCTTCCAGCATAGCAGTGTTTCCAGGCTTATCTAATGGAGTCCAAACTGCCTAGACATAAATGGGCAGAATTCAGGGGACTTTGGTGACCCTCCAAACATGAGGAAAACAAGAGGTGAGGACATAAACAGGCTCTGTCTTGGAAAAGCCAGGGCAGCAGCCTCTACCATTTAAGCAGTTGCCTCTAGACTGAAGTGAGACTGGCAGCCAAAGAAGCTGAAAGTTATTCCACATCTCAACACTTGTACTCATGTTTCTGCAGATGAGCTTCAAAAAACTAGTAATCCTATCCACAGACCATACTGCTCTCCCACAGAAACAGCCACAGTTGAACGTGGGACACATCTAGCTGATACACACCACAGAGCCATCGTTGACTAGAGGCAGCTTCTGCAGCGGTAGGTTTGTTCATAAACTTGTTTGTTTTATTTCATTGCCCCCGTCTCACATGATTTTTCTATCTTTTCCTCTTTTCAGACTGAATTAGGCTGGTGAGCTCTGACATCCCAGCCGGTGCTGGTGGTGGGTTGGCCACGGCCAGCAGTCAAATACCCTCCCAGCCACTTGTTCATGCTCCTCTCTCATGGAATAGAAAGAAAGCAGAAGAAAAGGGAGAAGGAAGGATCCTGACATGATGACAGTTTGGTGAGGAAAGCAAAAGCTGTGTGCACAAGCAAAGCAGAAAGAGGAATTAATTAATTCTCTACTTCCCATCAGCATGCAAATACACAGCCACTTCCTGGAAAGCTGGACGTCAGCACGCGTGATAGTTGTTTGGGAGAACAAATGCTATAACCACCACTGCCTCTCCTTTGTCTTCTTTTTGCCTGACCTTTTATTGCTGAACGGAAGATCTTGTAGGGTGAGATATCCTCATGATCAGTTTGGAATGGTTTTGGGTTTGCATTGTTCTCCCCACAGGAAGAGCAACGTCCTCAGTGCATGTGCACATCTGGGAGCATCACTGTATTCAGGGGATCCCAAGGCATATTGTGAGAGATCTGCCCACTGGGAGCTCTTAGAGGGGTAAGGTCTGGCACATCCCTTCACTACCCACTAGAGTATCCCACTGACTGCCTAACCTTGGAAAAAAAGCCGAACAAAGAACAACCAAAAAAACACAACCTAGTGGATTCTGCTCTAGTGACAAGGAATGCTGTGGTGCCTGGAGAGTTTCCACACAAGAGAATTTGAGACCAACCTGCAAAATCTGAACTTATCTGTGCTGGGGCGCAGAAACAAAGCTGGAGCTTGGACTCGTGTGGAAGCAAAACCCACGTTTGCCTGGGGACTGATTTACACCCTACTTCATATCCCTCCTCATCTGTGGTGCTGCCACAAGCATGAGGCCCATGGAGACCTCACATCCCTGTGTGCCACCTCCCAGCTGCTAGGGCAGCACCTAGGGCCACAGAGAAGCACTTGTGTTAAAGCAATAAAATCCCCAGTACTGCCTGGCTGACATCTCTCCTTTCCAGCTTGATGTGTTGCTTGGCTTTGTTGTAGAGATTGAAACCAGATTTTCTTTCCCTTCCATGAGTTATTTTAATTTGTATTTCATCAGAATGTGCTTCTCCCCCCTTTTTCTTAATTTTTTTTCTGCCCTCAGGCTGAATACAGCTGCACCATGAGTTCAAGGAACCACCTGCAAAATACTTTAACAACTTCAACCTGCTCTTTGAGGTGAATCAATACCAGGTTGGCCTCTGCAGCACAATGGAATGCTCAGAGTTGGATGAGCAGGCCACCCTCAGAGCTCAGCAATACATTTGACATGGCAGTCACTGCATGCGCTACTGTGGTCCACTCTGCCCAGGTGAATGCCCACAGCTCAGCCAGACAAGGTGGTCCTTAGCCTGTCCTCAACTCCTCTTCATGCAGGAGAACCTCCGGGGTTAGGTGGGGTTCAGAGTGGTTGTAATTTCAGGCATTAAACTAGGCAGGTGGCCAGCAGATCATTCAGAAGGACATTCCTAAGGAGATTTATTATCCAATATTGTCCTTGCACTGAGGCACATCCCAATTAGCTGCATGTGCATTAATATGTTACTCTGGCTCTACCACGGTAAACAAATTAAGGAGCTAATACTTGGGCTTCCATGAAAGGACACCACAAGATGGTTTGTCTCTGATAAAGCTTCTGGACTGAATTTCCATGCCCAAATGCTATCAGCAAACACTTCAGCTTGAAAATCCATTAACCTGTAAACACCCTATGCCCCTTACTCAATGAATGCAAAGAGCAGACATGTGAGCAGCTATATACACAGACTTGAAGCATCCCTGACAGCAGTTTGTACAGAATTAACTCAAAGCACCTGTCCTGCAAAACAGATGTGCAGTGCTAGCATTGAAGCTCAGCCTTGGAAAGCTCTTCAGGCTCTCATCTCTTCTCCTGCCTACTCTGCAGCAAACCTCAGCTCCCAGTCAGGTCTATTCCTGTTCTCAATGACAGCCCCATGGAGATGATCTTACTCAACTCACTTCTTGGAAATGATAACCTCAAGCATGAAACCACCGACATCAGCACAAGGGAAATAAACCATCAGAAAAGGAAAAGGCACTTTCATGAAAGTGATGTTGCTACCCTTCAAGGCATAGCACTGACAGGAAACCACGCCTCTTATCTTCACATCAGTGTGGCTGCTTTGCTTTAATTAGGATTGACAATTGATTGTTGCTTCTCTGGTGCTGTCTTTCACAAAGAGAACTGATTCTTAATGAATTCTTGTATTTTTCAGCATGGAGCTGTTGGCCTCAGCCTCATGGGTCAGGAAACATCCCAGAAGAAGGGAACCAGGAGCTAGTGAGGGATGGCAGGAGTGGGGTGAAACCTGATTTTCCCTCCCAAACAAAAGCAAAACCCTGATGTTCCCATCTGAGCATCTCACAAAATGGGGTTAGTGCTAATAGCAAGGCAGACAAACTGGGATCAAAATGAAAAACAAGTAACTTTCTCCTCTATGCACTTTCAGATGCTGTTCTGTCTAACAAACTGACTGAAAGTGCCAAAGTGCCTGGGGAATGGCGTGATGCTCAGATCTTGCCAGCAGCTCACTTGCCCCAGGCATTGGGCAGCATTTTCTAGGGAAAACCAATCCTTTTGTAGCTGCCTGCAGCCCTTGGTACCCATTACCATATCCAACACATTGCTCCTTTTAGGAACTTGCTGGGAATTCCCTTTTACTCCTGCTACACTGGTGATGACAGATCAAGCAGAGCTGAAGTATTTTGATGAATAAAAATAGAACTCGCCCCACAGCCCTGACCCTTCTCTAATTCAAGCCTTCCCAATAAAACACTTCTCCCCCCCCCAGTCTCTAGGTCATTCCTTGGGTTCTCATATTTATGAGGGAGTTGAAAACCCAGAATGGCTCTGATAGAGTGTCTGGAGCCTCCAAAGCTATTAGTTCAGGAGAACTGCTGTTCTCACAGGCCTGTGGATGCTTGAGCAGGGTTGTGGCAGAAGGCTGTTTAAGAGGGCTCCAGGTGCCAGCATCCATGCACCCAACACACTTCATAGTCTTTTTACTTGGTGCAAGAGAACTTTTCTCCAGGGCCCAATGTCTTGCCAACACCCCTGTCCACTTCATACAAGTTCTGCTGCTCTACCCTAATCCCACTGCCAGTTTGTGTGAACATCAGATACTTTAGTGCAAAGAAATAGGAAAGAATGAAAGAAGGATCCTCACTGGAGGATCTCTCTGCTCCTCCAACCCCATCACAGAGCAAAGCATAACCAAGTGCCATTGCACGTGGTCCAGTAGAACTACAGTAACCACAGAAAGTGTGGTCTGTAATGATTTCCCTCTGCTCCAACCACCAGGGAACCTGGCAGGAGGCACAATTTAAGCAAAAACAAACACCAAAATCACACATGTATATACACTTTAAAAGAAACGGATTGAAGAGGACAGGGAGAGATCCATCAGAAATAGGTTTTCATTATTGGTCAAATATTTAACTCTAACCCAATAAAATAATAAGATCTGCTTGTCATTATTTGCCTTTGTTAATAAGCCAGATATTTTTAATTCAGTGCAGCACTCTTGATAGCATGAAGAAATTCCACATGGAGGGCCCCGATTTACATTCCCCACAGTGCTTAAATTAACTGAGCTGGTGCAAATGCCTGTGCTGCACCTTGTTTGATCTTCCCAGGGTGTGGGCAGGTAACAGAATCTGGGGCCTCTCTCAGAGTGCATTGAAGTCAAGAAACAGCTTCTGCTGGAGGCTAGCAGGACTTCGGGCTGGGAGGGCTGAGGTAGAGCCCAGGGTGGTGAGAGGTCACCATGCCCAAGCTCAGAGTTTTTCTGCTGGTGCAGGCAGTAGGGCAGGAGAAACAGAGGATGCTCACTAGGAGACCTATGGAGTGCAGTGGTCCCCAAAACCCTCCTTGGTGCTCCTCAGCCACCTCTTCAGTGGGGGATGAAAACACGGCTGGTGCCTCAGGTGGCCCTTCCTGCTTGGTAAGGCTCCTGCAGGAGTCAGCATGCATGTCCTGGGGCTGGAAGCAAGGGGATGGATGTGTGCATGGGGCCGGGTGTGGGAGACCAGCCCATGTGGTGGGAGGATGAGCCAGGCAGCCTGGCCCTGCTCCCCTCCCAGCCACATCTGAAAGGGATTTGCAAAGTGCTCAGGACAAGGTTCCAAGACCTCCCCTTGCCAGAAATATTAGAAAGATGCTGTGAGGAAAATCTGAGATGTGAGTGTCAGAAGAGTATGTGACAATCGCAGTGAGCTTCTGGCTGTCCTAATTTCTCTCACTTGCACCAAGCAAGCAAGCTGTTAAGCAGCTCTCACTGTGATAGCTGCATGAATTGGACCGAGGTGCCACATGTTAATCATTACAGGATTTTGTCTGTGCAGCATCAGTCTTGCATGAATCTACTTACAAAACCATACCTTTCCCATTAAACGTAGCTTGAATTTTGAAAGGGTATTCAGATAGGCTTGGTGTGAACCTTTGTATAGAACTAAGGAAGCCTCAGAGAGATGGTCCCACTTTAGGAAGAGAAAAACATTAACCTGACTTCTGCTTTGAGGTCCATTTAAAAGTCTCTCCTTAAGGAGTACAGATTGGAGAGACCTGTGGTGGGAAGAATATTAAAAAAATATGTCTGTGGCAATAAACATGTGCCAGAAATAAATGCATTATAAATTAGTCCATTAGGGAAAGATAAATAAAGGCATTCCTTTATGGAGAGGGACAGTCCAGTAACTCACAAACATTAGGAAAAAAAAAGAAATCAAGGTAGAAATGAGCTAATTTCCAAATGTCACCTCACCTTAGAATCACAGTACCATAAAATATTAATATTGGAAAAAGTCTAAGATCATCTAGTCCAACCATCCACCTACCAACAATAGTGCCCACTGACCACATCCCTCAGTGCCACATCTCCACAGTTCTTGAATACCTCCAGGGACAGTGACCCCACCACCTCCCTGGGCATCCTGCTCCTAAGTATCACCACTCTTTCAGAAAATAAGTTCTCCCTAATATACAACCTGCAGCCACTCAAAGAGCTAGGTATTTAAATAATAAGATACAAAGGAGAAATAACCTCTACACAAGCTTGGGTGCAAGTTTTACAACTGGCAGCAACTTTGAAAATGGCAGTTCTCAATTAGAAGTGGCTTTTGAGCATTGGTCACAAAACTACTTCCCAAAGCAATCAGAAGAACAGCAAACCCTACAGCATAATGTAAGGAAAGTGGATCAAGGTCATTGATTTCATTCTCCAGCTTAAGAGTGTGAAGATCCAAGCAAACAAGAAACAGATGGGAAATTAGGCACTAGTCTTAGTTGGATGCCTTCTGCAACAGCAGTGGTGCTCAGGCTATAGTGCAATGTGTTTCTGGTGGAGATGTGCTGGCTGGAGAACAAAAGCCCTTCTCACCTCCTAACAGAGAGCTGGGCCAAGAGAACTTTTGTTGTAGACAGTGTTTTGTCAGCCTAGTAACAGTATTAGTAGAGATGATACAACTCTGCTGGCACAAGTAGTCCTACCCTGGCGCATACAGAGATCTGATGTGATGTTTCAGTGGCCCTACCTGGAAAGGGCACAGTGTGCTGATAAAATGGCCATATTCAGCTCCTCCTCAGCCACCTGCATGCAGCTGCTGGTTGTCAGAGGAGGAAGCAGCAGTTCTGCCCCAGTGCCCACACAGGTAAGAGGAGACAGGGGCTTCTATCTGCTCTTGGCATACACAGAGCTCTCACATTACCCAACATGGGAAGAGGCAAATGGACAGCTACTAATGGCAAACATCACACTGTGGAGCCACAACTCAGTCCATCAGTATTTCCAAGGCCAGTTATTCACAGTTCTCAAAAAAATTGGTTGATGAAACAAAAGTAAACACAACTGATAAAAGTATAACCAAGTCCAGGGACGTAAGCACATCACAATCCTGCAGCTGCATCCTAGGCTGGCAGCAAGCTCACATTGCTTAATTATGATATGTTGCATATAGCAAATAGCAGGGGACAAAAGCTCTGCTTTATTTTCACAGTGTGGAATGGCAGTTTCTGCTTTGCAGCTGTTTGGAGCACATGTATCAATACTTCTCAGCATCCGTGCACACATGGAGATGCTGGGGATATAATCTAGAGAGAGAGAGAGAAGCTGCAGAGGGCAAGTCCTAGATTTAGCCTTGAGAAGTGCAGAACTGTCATCGTCCTGTTGCAAGCTGATTTCCTCCTCTTTTAAAGCATGTTGAAGTTCTTTGCAGTTTTTCCCCTTTTGGTACCAGCTGCCCTTTTGCCTTGGCACCTTCTTCCTTGTCCCCACACTGGTGCAGTGCTGGGGGAAGTGATGCCACCAGGCAGGACCCAGTGAGAAAAATACTATTCCCATGCAGCTCCAAGGCACCAGGAGAAAAAAAAAACAAAACAAAACACAGCCTAGGAGCATGGAAACAAGAGATTCCTGGAGTTCCTTCTGTGTTTAATTAAACTCATTGTCATTTTGGTCAACTGCTCCTCTCTTTCCTTCCCTTGCTCTGTCTTTTCACCCTGAAAGTCTGTTTAGCAGACTCAACCCAGCTCTCGAAGCTCCAATTTTAATTAAAGCCATTCAGTGGCTTTGAATGACTAATGACCTCTTCTCAGGTATTGTGCTACAAATAACAGGCAGGTGACCTTCCCTCCCACTCTTCATTAATACGCTATTATTTTTTTATACTGCCTGCCCTGCCAAGACCCTTCTTGCTTTAAAATAACATTAGAATAGAAAACTTCCTTGAAATACATTTAGCTAGGAGCAAAGGGCACAATCAGCATAGAGGCTGATGGATGAAGACACTCCGTTCATTGCAGGCACACCCTAAGAAGCCTGGCCACAGAAGGGTACGAGTCAGTGAGTCCTCAGCAAAGATAAAGCAAGTGCTGTAGGATTTCTAATGTCAGATGGGGATTTCTGTATGCGGTGTTGGTTGCAGAGTTAGATGGCAGCCACGTGAGGCCATCACAGGAGTTGTGAATGCTCCATCCCTAGAGGTGCTCAAAAGCCATGTTGGATGGGGCCCTGGGCAGCCTGAGCTGGTGGGGGGCAAAAAGCACATAACAGGGGGAGTCAGAACTGGGTATACTTTACAGTCCCTTCCAAACTAAGCCATTCAATGATTCAGTGACCAGTGGCAGCACAGAAACAGGACTAACCAGGCACCTGAGGTTTGGGGAGCTCAGCCTGTTCAGTTCTCTGGGATGCTCAGTAAGGCACCACGGAAGAAGTTCCTCCAGTAGAACTACAGAAAAGACAAGGATCTAGAGCACAAAGAAGTAAGCCCAGTTTCCATTTTGACTGCATTGCTAGATATCTCTCTGATTAGTTGCTGAGAGATTTGGTGGAGAGGGCTGTCCTGAGCCACCCCAGTTCTGTGTGGAGAGGAAACACAGCTGAGATAAGCAGAAGTCATTGATGGGGCCTTCGCTAGTGTCTTGACTTCTTTGTGTGGAGAAAAAAGAAAAAGAAGAACAGGATCAGCAAGCAGTTTCTTTTCCCAGTGGAAGTTCTCTTTTCTGGGCACAGAGGAACCTGACTGGGCTACCTCTGGGCAAGGGCTCCTCCAAGTTGCTCTGCAGCACTTCTTTCATTAGGATCAGTTCACTTTGCCCATCTTCTGTGCTGTTACTTTCTCACCAGTGCTAGAGGCACGTGGTGTTCAAGAACCATGGAGATGCAGCACTGAGGGACACGGTTAGCAAGCATAGTGGGGATGGCTTGAATTATATGAACTCAGCAGTGTTTGCCAACCTCAAGGATTCTGTTAACTCTCAATAAACTCCTGAGGAGTTATCTGGACATGAGAGGTTGACAGCTGCCCAGCAGCATGTTTCCTTCAGAAATCTATGACATTTTCAAATCCACAGGTGCACAATGAGGTCCTCACCACAAATTCATGTTATTCTGTTGGCAAGATCTGAAGCTAAACTAGAAGTATCAGTAAGCTTTTTTATTAGGCTTCTTTAGCACTTCCTAGAAGCCAAAAGGAGAGCTGTAACACAACAGAAAGCACAACAACGACAGCAGAACAGCAAAACACCAGGCTGCAGCAAACAAGGATCCACTCAATCACCACGGGTGCAGAAAAAAGATAGAAGAAGCTGCTTACCTTCAGAAGACCTCAGATATGCAGGAACCCCCCCGCTTCCACTGCTAGCCCTTAAATGGGGTCTGGGAAGGGATGGATTCTGGCTCCACCCCTCCCAGTCACTCAGGTACACTGCATCCACCTGAGCTCCACTGGGTTGGCCCTGCCTGCCCACCAGGTGCTCCATCACTGCTTCAGCCTGTGACTTAGCACTTCCACTGTAATTGGAAAAGTTCCTAGGATAAATCCTCGTATATAACTGGTGTGCTGTAGACCAGCAACAGCTTTAAGACATAGGTGACACCTTGTGCTCATCTGCAAATGGCCATCTTGAAGCAGAGTCTTTGGAGTTATGATATAAAGGATNTCATGTTATTCTGTTGGCAAGATCTGAAGCTAAACTAGAAGTATCAGTAAGCTTTTTTATTAGGCTTCTTTAGCACTTCCTAGAAGCCAAAAGGAGAGCTGTAACACAACAGAAAGCACAACAACGACAGCAGAACAGCAAAACACCAGGCTGCAGCAAACAAGGATCCACTCAATCACCACGGGTGCAGAAAAAAGATAGAAGAAGCTGCTTACCTTCAGAAGACCTCAGATATGCAGGAACCCCCCCGCTTCCACTGCTAGCCCTTAAATGGGGTCTGGGAAGGGATGGATTCTGGCTCCACCCCTCCCAGTCACTCAGGTACACTGCATCCACCTGAGCTCCACTGGGTTGGCCCTGCCTGCCCACCAGGTGCTCCATCACTGCTTCAGCCTGTGACTTAGCACTTCCACTGTAATTGGAAAAGTTCCTAGGATAAATCCTCGTATATAACTGGTGTGCTGTAGACCAGCAACAGCTTTAAGACATAGGTGACACCTTGTGCTCATCTGCAAATGGCCATCTTGAAGCAGAGTCTTTGGAGTTATGATATAAAGGATATAAGCAATTAAACTCAAGCCATGAGAACATCATGTTAAATCCAGAGCTCTCTGTTATAAAAATATCTTTAATTTTCTAGCCTGTATCATGTCCTGAGATAGATTTACAACAGTATGGCAAAGAAATCCTCACTCCTGCCAGCGACATGAATCTCAGCAATGATGTTCATGTTTCATACTGCACCAGAGAGAGAAAGAATAAAGTGATGAAGAACAAACTGCTTAACACGATGTTTCAGCCGAGCACAGCCAGACCTAGCAGTGAAGCAGCTCCAGAACACCTTCATCTCCTCAGCTGTTTATAAACACATAGCAGATAGAGCTAATCCCTCTGTGCTGTTTGAAAGTAACTCTTCTATCATGTCCATAACATAAAACCCTGTATTCACATTCTGAAGTGTGAAGTTGAGACCTGGTGCAAGGCAGCCTTAAAGTCACAAGGGCAAAAAGCATTCGTCAGGGAGAGTCCTAAGATGATTTCTGACTGACATTTGTGCAATATGCTATTAAAACTCCAAGACCATAGGCTCCAAGCCCTCCCTGGGCAGCCTGTCCTAGTGCTTAATCACCTTCACAGTTAGGAAGGATAGGGTTTTCTTTTTGTTTTTTTTTTCTTCCCAAATTCCTCATGCTCAGCTCTGCTGCTGCACGTTAAGCTCCTTCCTTTTTATCCAACCCTTGGTAGCTATGGAGAGCAATTGACTGCTGCCCTCATTATAATACCCTCGTACATAGTTGAAGACTCTCATCAAGTTCCCACTTCTCTTTTCCAGGCTGTCAGATGCCTGCTGATATATCTGCAGCACCCCAGCTGCTGTTTGCCTATAGCCACTCTTGAGGACGCCCCATTCCCAGTGTTGGTGGATGACATCCTGCTCTGAAGCAGCAGAGGGAATTGTTTCTATGTCACCTGCTACTGCACAGTGCCCTGAAAGGCAAAGCCTGTCCTGCTTTTCAAGCATGTCATGTATTGCTTGACTCCATGCAGGAGTCGCTTTCACTGTGGCATCTGCCTCTTCGTAAGCCACGTACAAGTGAGCAGGAGCACGGAGCACTGAGTTTCTCAGCCAAGCTAAGCCTCAATAGGAAGAGGATCCCTTAATTGCTTGAAATCCATCACATTCGGTGACACCTCGCTCCGGCAAGAGGGAAGGCGGCACACCTGATGACATCCTCTTGCTCCGCACACCTCAGCCCGGGCAGCTGCCAAAGGGACAGCATCCAGCTTCAGTACCTCGCACTTGCCTCAGTATTTCCACCCCATTCGCGCAGCGATGCTGCAGGGAGAGCAAAAGAGGCTTCTCCGTGAGCAGGGCGAGGAGAGGAAACCCCCGGCTTCGGGTTGGCGGAGCCCCGCTGCGCTCCGAGCGCACGGCAGCATCCCCACCTGCTGGTCTTAGTGGTTATCCTTTTATTCCTTTTTCTCCCTAAAAATATGAAATCTGACATTCTGATACCCCAATTTGCTTCATTCAAATTCGAAATATAGTTCCAGATTTCCCAGAGATGCTGCACAGCTGCTGTTGCAAGCAATGGTCTCAGAGATACTCTGTGATGTTTACTGAAAGTATATCTGCAAGTGAAAAACGTGTAGGCATTGTGAGGAATCTCTGGGCTGCAGAAACACACAGGCATTTCCAGACCTCAATGATCAGCTCAGTGAAATAATCCACAGTGGGGTGGCAGTGTAAGGCTCCTTCTGGGGGAGCAGTTGAGACAGAAACATATTTTTCTCAAATATATTGGTCAGAATAAGAGCATCTGGCAGATAACCCAAGCTCATCCCTCCTGGATGCAATGGTGTATCTGTGGGTATGGAAAAGGCTCAGCACCCTTAAGTGCCACAGGTGGAAATGTGGCAATGTGGAAATGCAGGGGGGAACCCAGTGTCTTCTTGCCCTTCCCACTGTGCTGAGATGAGATAGCTTCAGTTCTTCTTCGAGTGGCATCATACTGTGTCTTGCCAAAAAAATGCGAAAAACACAAATCAGGAGTTTAATCACAGAGCAACCTGCATCTGCTTGGAGGAAGAGACCATGGCCACAAGGAGCAGGAGGGGACTTCCTCTCTCCTGCAGCCATACAGTGGAGGTGACAACCTGCAGACTGCTCTCTCTTGAAAAGTTTCTCCACAGGAGCACTGGCTTTGCAACCTGTTGATGAGATAATATGGAACAGAGCCCTGTAGAACACAGGAGTGAGAACATCCCGGGCTGCAGGGATAAATCACTGGGGCCAGGGCTGGGCATCACAAGGCTGCCAGCTCGTAAAGCCTTAGCTCCTCCACTGGCCCAGCTTCTCACTGGGATACTCTGGAGCGAGTCAAACTTGGCCCCATGAGTTTGCTCTTCAAAGCATTCCTGTCTTTACTGTCCAATGCACCAAATGTCTCTCCCAGCTGCACTGTGGGTTTGTGAGCCTTGTTAAGCGCCGGGTTTATTGTGCTTTCTTGAGGAATGCACACTCCTGACAAGGAGCTGGAAGGTGTTAACTAAGGATTTTAGGCAATGTAGGTCAGAGGAGGTTATTTGGAGACTAACTAGGAGTACTTAACTCATTACCTTTCCTGGGTGAACTCTGCGTTATCTGGTACTTTTAGCTGAAGTAGTTCATCCTTTGGGTTGTGTTCTGCTGGGGAGAAACAGGGGGACATCCCTCATTGATCCCAGCATCAGCTTTGTGGTGGTGGAAACGCACTAAGTATCACTTGGGAAGCCATGCAGATAGCCATGGCCTGTCAGAACCAAAGCCTTTAATCTGTGTTTATTTTTCTGTCACGACAAAGAAACTCCTTTCACCTAGGTCTTGTCCAGAGCCCTCTGTTGGCACAACACTGCAGATCTAACGTTGGAAATTCAGCTCCCTGCATCATCTCTATACTGTAAACCAGAAAAGCTTATCTTCAGTGACCACAGCAACACCTATACCAGGCTCTGTTGTCCTGATCACTGAGTGATAGAATCCTTAAGGTCAGAAAAGACCATGAAGATCATCTAGTCCATCCATCAACCCATCCTCACCATGCCCACTAAGCCATGCCCCTCAGTGCCACATCCCCCCTTTTCTTGAACGCCTCCAGGAACAGTGACTCCACCACCTCCAGCCTGTGCCAGTGCATCACCACCCTTCCTGAGAAAAAATTTTTCCTAATATCCAACCTGATGTAGGAGCATCAAACCATCCCAGCCCTACCCAAGCATGGATTCCTCCAAAGATTAAGCCTTGTGCATGCTGCTGGCTGTTGGAGTTCTCTTGTCAGCATTAGGTAACTCCAAGCTGTCTTTGAAGTTCACTTTAAACATCTCTCAAAGCCATAATGGGTGATGTGAATGGGAGATGTGTAATGGCCACAGTAACCTCATAAAGAACAGTGAGGAAGATGAAGTACCTGAATTCCGTGGGTCCTGAGTCGCTGAGTCAGTGGGATGAAGAGTCGGCCTCTCTTGTTTGCTCTGTCAGCTGATTGACACAACCACAGGCTCCCCATGTGCAGGCTCTCCAGCCCCTCTCTAAGCAGGATTTGTCCATGACACGTGGTTAATGGCATTAATTACTGGCTCTCTTCTCTCTGGGGAGAAGAGTGCTCTCCAAGAGCACTCTCAGAGTTACAGATTTGTGGAAACAGAAACCCTTCTAAATGTGACTTGGAGAGCTGAACGTAAATCAAACTGGAGCTCATACTCTGTCCAGAAAGGAGGCATGGGTGGGGCAACACTCATTTGAAAGGAGACAGTGTGTTGGTGCAGTGGAGAGGGCACTCAATTTCCAGCAAATTGGAAAAAAAAAAAAAAAAAGATAAAAGCTTTAAAAATATGTACTCATCATAGACAGAGGAGAAATCACATTAATAGTGAGCACTGCTGGCCATGTCCCACCTTGCTCCTATCTCTGATGTCCATGGACCAAATGTTTCCTTGGTATAAGAGTTACAGAAAGGATGAGTTAGTTGTGATGAGTCAAAATTGTACCTGGCATCACCCTGGGATGACAGTTTTATTTTAGCAAAACCAGATTATTTTGGCTATCTAGTAAACTGGCATGACTAGTATTGCTGTTCCCATGCATACACATACATACCAGACAATAATCTCCTTAACAACCCACAGATGAATTCCTCAGCTTATGAATCTGCCAGAAAACGCATAATTTTCCCCATCAAGGAATGCTGCTTGGCACATCTTTAATATATCACTTACACAGCCCTCAATCAACCTAAATGATTCATCTAGCAACATCTCTTAGGTGAGGCTTTATGTGATTGCATGGTTCATCCCCACTGAAAGAGCACACACCATTTAGTCCCACATATCAACTATAAAAGTTATTAATAACAAGGAATTATTGAGATAAGAGCCATGAGGGCAGCTCTAGGCCCTGAGGTGGCAGCTGGTCTGCTGTGAGCTCCATCAGCAGAACTCAGACAGAATTTGCCCCCATGGGAACAGATCAGAGGCTCACAGGCTCCGTACCAACCCATGCATCATATTTTATGTTGTGTTTTACGCTTTATCAGCCTCCACATTAAGATTTACTAGTGTTGCCTTGCTGCCTAGTGGTTGTAACTCAGGATGTGCTCATTGTGTTGTAGCACAGCGTTGAACCTTGAACCCAACTGCAATTCAATGCAGAGCATGAAGGAAAACTGCTCTAAGCAGCAAGACAGGGAGCAGCTCACCCATGTTCCTGCAGGCCACTCATCCCTTTGTGATGCCTCGAGTCCATATCACCCATCCCTGAGATCAAGTCCATAGCTGCACATCATAGAGTCATTAAGGTTGGAAGAGATCTCTAGGATCATCTAGTCTGATCACCAGCCCACCCCCACCATACCCACTAACCACGTCCCTCAGTGCCACCTCCCCATGGTCCTTGAACATCTCCAGGGACAGTGACTCCGCCACCTCTCTGGGCAGCCTGTGCCAGTGCCTCAGCACTCATTCTGAGAAGAAATGTTTCTTAATATCCAACCTGAAACTTCCCTGTAATGGACATGAGCACCCCTTGGATGGAGATGATTGGCCTGAGGGCAGAGCATAGTGAGCTGTCTGAGCCCACCCAGTCAGCACATCATCCAGGGCACCTGGGAAGTCATTTTTCATCTGAGATATCATCTCCCTCCAGGGCTGGCTGCATTACGTAAGGTTCTTTGGACCCCAGACAGTCAAAATGGGGTTATAGCTCCATGTGATTTCAGCTTCATTTCCCATCTCAGCGTCCCAATTTTGTGTGCAGACATGGTAACTTGGCTCCTTTCCTGTTTGGAAACATTTGTTTGGATGTTCTGAGGCTTTCTCAAAGTTGTGGACCTCCGCCATAGGGTGTTAGATGGCTTTAGATAAGAAATCTCCATAAAACTGCAAGTAATATGTCTTCTGCAGTAAATCTTTCTTCTTAGGCAAGAGTGAAGCAGTCGCATTGTGCTGCTCTACATCACAGCCCACCTGTTGCATGGAAAGTGCCAAGAAAATTATACACCAGTGGGAAAGTGTAGACTGTGTATGTGGCTTGGACCCAGCAAGAGTCTGTGGGGCTATGGGATACACACTAAAATATCACCCCTCGTCTCCGAGACTTAATTTGTGCAATGGAAAGGGAATCTCCAGCTAAATAGAGACAAGCAGCATGTGGGATCAAGCAGCACAGTCATAGCTACTGCCTTTGCCCTGCAGGGGAAGAGGGGCCACCTGCCAGACAAAAGTTAACGCAGTAGGGATATAAAGACTTTAAACATCCAACAGTGTCTTCTGCCCAGCAGACAAGGACCACTCTGCTTCAGCACCGTGCAGCAAACGTGGGGATGGATGAGATCTGCACAGTCCCATCTCTGCCGCGACCCCCACACCACCCGTTTCCCCAGAATGACCTTCTTTCACCCACCGTTGGGCTTTGCTAGAGGAGAATCCCACAAGACCGAAAACCCAAAGCGTCAAAATGAAGGGTGTGGGGGGCAAGCAGGTTGTGAAGCAGCTGGGAGGCACCAGCGTCGTGCAGCAGCTCGGCTGTGCTGACGGGAGAGGGCCACGAGATGGCTCTGGAAGCCAGCATTTGGAGGGCAGCATTTGGAGCGCAGCATTTGGAGGTACGTGTCCTGAAAAGGGCCCGGAGGGGGCCGGGTGCTGTCGCTGTGACGCTGAGTTCTGAGCACCCTGATCTAGCTGTACGTGTCCCCTGTTCATTGCAGGGAGTTGGCTTTTAGAGGTCCCTTCCAACTCAAGCAATCCTATGACCCTCCGCTGCCTGTAGGACCCTGAAAAGCTATGCAGCCTGGGTGTAGTGCCCTAAAACATGCCACCTCTGCAGGGTTTTGCTACCTGTGCTGTCACCTGCACCACAGCACAGGATGGTCCGGATGTGGCACGCCCAAGGCACAGTGATGGGAGTAAAAGGCTGATCCTGATGCAGGGAAAAATCCTGTGGAACGTGGCTCATAGCTCTGCAAAACACCCTCAGACCCCGATCCTGCATCCCCTCAGTCACTCCTCTCCCTTTCACCAGCTCCTCACAGCTTCCAGTAAACAACGGGAGGTAGGAAAGGGCAGAAAAGACCCAGAGAAGTGTAAAGTTGTTAAGAAATAAGGAAGGCACAGCAACCAGTGACTCACAGAGTTTAATGCCTGGGAACAAAGCTGTTCTTCAATGGACCGCATGCAGTAACTGCAAAGCCTGTGTAGCATCCAGCCAAAATATGTGGCAAATAAAACCCGTTGCTCACCAGTCTCAGTGCTTCTGAGCATCGTCTGTTGCAGGATTTCTTGTCCTGCTTACAAATCATTAGGCAGGCACCGAAATTAATAGTACGTTATGAGGATAATGGGATTTTTAATGAGCTGCTTCTGGTTTGGGGGGTGCCTTTACAGTGACTCCTCCGCTGTGTTACAAATACCAGCATTGAGCTTGGAGGCAATGTGGTGAAAAAGCACATCAGGCTGAATCTGTTCAAACAGAAGGACCAAAGTTTGCAGAAAATAGAGTTATGGTTCCCCCATGGCACAGGAGGCGCATGAAGCAGGACAAGAGAAAGAGTCACAGTCCTGCAGCACCACCAGAGGAAGGATGGGTGTTGCCATACAACCAGAGCAGCTGTAGCAGGGGAATGGAAAAGGAAAGGATGGCTCTGGGGCAGACTCTATGGCTTCACACTGGGAGCACCCACAGTGCCCATGCCATGAGCTCCCAGGTACTGGGAAGGGAGGCGAGGCTCCCAGTTTCTTTCCATGCAGACTGTGAATGTGAAAACTTTTGAAGAACTGCTTTCCAGGGAGATGGATGAACCAAATCCAAAGCTGATGCAGTGGCTGCTTTGCCTTTTGTCCTTGTTTATATCACCCAGTACTAATTTGGATCTGTTATTGCCAAAGATTGCAACAGATGCCAAGGTTGAGTGGGACAGTCCTTAGTGACATCTTGCTCCACTTCCCTTCCTGGCTCAGAAAGTACCAGTCTCCCTCCCAAACGTGCTGTAACCCAGAAGGAAAGACCAGTTCCTAAAACACTGCTCATCCAAAGAAATTTCTGCCCCAAAGAAACCAAAATTCCGCCACACATTTGATTTCAGGGTAATAATAATAACAATAAGCTGAGGTCCCTCACTTGGGCTGTGTCTCCCCACTTGTCTGGGCTGAGGCCTGGGGCAGCCCATGTTGGGCATCCAGATAGAAGACCCCACCCCAAACCCACCCTTCCCACAGCCACTGCTTTCTGCAAAATGACAGAGTGAATGCAAAATCTCCAGAGTGAAAAGGAATTAGTAAAACCCCATATTCATGAAATATTGAGAGCTAATTATATGTGCATCGGAAACCTCTGGGGGAAGGGAGATGGAGGCCTTTCATTAGACAGTAACTGGAACTTTTTCATCATTTGTCTAACTCAGGAATGTAAGGCTGCTGTCTGGAGAGGGATGTGGGATTTGGCTGCAGGGCTGGGCGTGCAGGTGAAGTGCCATGCCAGTGAGGGTTCCACTGTACTGTGGCATGTCCTGGAGAGGGCTCTGTGCTGAGCAGCTCGGCTGGGGCTGGCTCCTGCCGTACCTCTTCGCTCCCTGCACCATAAGGAGTCATTGTTCCCAAACCATGATACTTGTGAGCCCCTTCCAACTTGAGATATTCTACGATTCTATGATTTTCATTTTCCCGTTCAGCCCCCCAATGGCTCCCAAGTCCAGTCCCTCACTCCAGACCTGGTGGCACCTCTCCTGAGGAGGACAGAGTCTGTTTTCCTTCATCTGTCTCCAGAAAGTTCAGTTTCTTTCCCTTTGATCAGCACTCTGCTTTTGCAAAAGTACCGAACCACTGGTCAAATCCAAGGCCGAGCATAGTGGTTGTGGGAACCCCCCACCTTCCTGCTTTGGGGCGAAGCCACCGCCTGGGAGCAGCTGCCCCAGGGGCTCGGGCAGTGCCGGGGTCTCGGGACTCCTCTCCCTCCACTCCACTCCGCCCTATACAACTGCCGGAGCCCCGCAGCCCTGCGGAGCCGTTGCCTGCTCGCTCCGGCTCTGGGATTTCCCCTTCGTATCCCCGATGCCACCGTCCATTCCCTCCCCCACCGATCACACTCCCCCCGCAGTACATTTTCCATCACCTTTTGTTAGGATTATAGAGCGGGAGACTGAAGGGCTTTAAGAAGAAACAAACACGGGCAGGCCTTGCTCCCACTGATACGCGTTTAGTGCCGCGATGCACAGATCCTAATGGATCGCCGTGATTTCGGGCTGCCGCTGCTCTCGGTACCTCCTCAGCTATCGCACCCTCCCCCCTCCCCCTCCCGGCTGGGAACAAACCCGAGCGAGGGGCAAAGAGCCCACCGCACTCGTGCTCGGCTTTATTTACTTTTGCTCTCATTGTTATTATCATTTTCGAAATTTGGAGAGAGAGCAAGCTTTTCAATTGCTGAAATAATTGCCTGGGAGAAAGGTTTCTTAATCTGTTCATCCATTACTGACTCGGGCTGCACTATTTGGCTCGCTGCTTTTTATCGCCAGAAGATCACGTCCGGGAGTCTTTTGCATAACAATTTTTAAAGAGGACACATCCTTATATCAAAAGTGGACGTGACTCGAATGTTGCCGGCGTTTGTCCCGAAAATGACCCAATTCCGGTTACTGCCACTGGGCAGCAGTAACATTGCATCATTTCTCCAGGCGATAGACTTATTTCGCTCTCCTCTCTGCCCCTCTCCCTGCCCCCCTCCCTCCCCTCCCCGCAAAGCAGGGCGTACTTTTAACGCTGATTATTTTGTCTCGCTGCCTTTTAGCCCCACGCACGCTGTTTTCTCTCCCTGGGAACGGCCGAGCGGAGAGGAACGGGACCTGCTCGGGGAGCGGAGCGGCCAATTAGCGCCGAAAGTTCCCGTGCGAGGCAGAAATTGCCCCTGCAACGAAATTTCGCTGCGAGCAGCCGCGGAGAGACAGCGGTGCTGCCCCTCCCGCAGCCCCTCCCGCCACGATTCCCTCGATGAGGATCAAAAGAGTCCCCCTCTCCCCCGCGCCCTCACATCGAAATGGTGCCGCTGCCTCCCCGGCCCCACCGGTCAAGTTAATTCCGGAACAAAGGAGGACACAAACACAAAGGATTGCTCTCCCCCCGCCCTCCTCTCTCCCCGAC